>OX637885.1:13037078-13223677 GCA_951802675.2 Boloria euphrosyne
TTTTACTCCCATCGGTATATATTTGTGGCCAGTCATTATCTATATTTGAAAGATCTGCACTACTTTTTATTTCTGCGAACGCAATTGATTTTCTATTTGAGGGGTGTGGAAGATCGAATGGACTTATATTCTTTTCTATTGGTCTACCAGGTAGACTTGGCATAGGTTTCCCTTTTTTAATTTTGTATAGTTCAGCAACTTCTTGTACTCTATAATTTAGTGGGAGGATACTAGCTATCATGGTAGAAGCGTTAAGAGAATTAGTTCTATGTCCTTTACTTATTTTTATTGCAAACATGCGTGTTATTCTATTTAGTATTCTTTCAGCATATTTTCTTTCTATTATAGGCTCCCATACACTGGCTGCATACAGAACTATAGGTTCTATAACCGCTGTGTACAAAGTTCTCACTATTTCTGGATTTAATCCCCACGTGACTTTTACCGTTTTAGCTACCGATTGGTATAACTTTGTTGTTTTATTGTATAATGATTCTAAATGTAATTTGAAATTGAGTGCTGAATCTATTGTTAAGCCTAGTAGTTTTAATGAAGAAGAAATGTTGAGGGTATTATTATTGAGTTTAAATATGGGGCTTTCATATTTTATCTTTTTTGTTACTACGATTACTTGGGTTTTTTGTGAAGCAAATTTCATTTTATTTTGTATTCCCCATTCCGATATGCAGTTTAATGTTTCATTTACTTTTTTATTTAAATCTTCTGTATTGTCAGCTGAGGCTATCACCAGAATATCATCAGCGAAAGCTTGCACATGTGATGGTAGAGTCTTAGCTTTTTCCAGTAAAGGATCCAACTGTAGATTCCACAGCATTGGGCCACCCGTAGAACCCTGTATACAACCTTTATTTGTGAATCTTTTCGTTTTGCATCCCGCATACTGTACTGTTACTTCTCTTTCACTGAGGTAGCTGGCGATCATTCTAATCAGATATGGGTCACATTTCTTATTAAAAAGTTGTTCTATTATTTTGGGCCACCATGTATTATCAAACGCCCCTTCTATATCTAAAGATACTACTGCTACAAGCTTTTTATTGTTCACTGCATCTCTGATAATAGACATAGCTTTGACTAGTGCATCTTCAGTGCTTCTTTGAGGTAAAAATCCGTATTGTAGTTCGCAAATTTGATTTGTGTTTCCTAAATGCCAGAGAATGCGGTTGCAGAAAAGTTTTTCTAGTATCTTACCATGAATCGGTAGTAAACCTATTGGTCTATACGACTTTGGTTGAGAATAGTCATCCTTTCCAGGTTTTCTTAAAACTTTTATAATGGCTATTTTCCAAGCCTTTGGAAAATATCCTACCAACAGACACTTATTGTATAATTCCAAGAGAACTTCAGGTTCAGTATTATAAGCATTTGAACAGATATCTGCAGTGAAGCCGTCATGTCCAGGGGCTTTTGATGGTTTTAAGCTTTTCATAATGGTTTCTAATTCTGTTTTATTAAAAGGTATTGTGTCGTCCTCTTGGATTTGGTTTTGTAATGAGGTTATTTTTTCTTGGATTTCTCGTCTTAATTTTTGATGGTAAGGGGTGTCCGTGTTCGGGTCATCAAGAGGATAAAAACTCTCAGCAAGAAGGTCTGCGGATTTTTGAGCACTAAGGTCTATATTGTTATTGTTTTTAAGAAGTGTATCGTCCGTGTTTTTTGTAGTCGTTCGTAGGATTCTATACACCCTGTCCCAAATGGATTCTTTCTCCTGTGATGTGCAGAATTCTTTCCAGCTAGATGTTCTACACGATAATATTTCATTTTTGTATTCTTCCAGACTTTTTAGGTACTCTTCTATGATATATGGTTTTCTATTCGGATTCGCTTTTCTAATTTTTCTTCTATTTTGTACAACTTTCCTTTTTAGTTTTGTTAATTTTTCATTCCACCAGTTTATTTTCTTTGTGATGTATGGACTTAGTTTGGGTATAGATTCTTCGCACGCTGTTTTAATACATAAAATATATTTGTTCACTATTAGCTCCAGTTCAATTTCTGTATTTGCATTCATTATTTGGTTTTTGTTAATATTTTCTTGTGTTAGCTTATCAAGTAGTATTTCATTGAATTTTTTCCAGTCGGCTTTCTTAACATTGTAAATTCTTGTACTTGTTCGCTTAATTTCATTACTCTTAGCCTTTCCGGTATCTATTTCAAAAGTTATTGCACGATGATCGGAGGTGGTTACAAATCCTTCGTCGACTTTCCAATTTTTAATTTTATTTAACATGACTTGGGAGCATGCGGTGACATCCACTATGCTTTGATAAACTCTGTTTTGGCGGAATACGTGGAATGTTGGCGTAGATCCTTCATTGACCACCTCTAAGTCCTTTGCTACTAAGAAATTTGCATAAATAGTACCTCTTTTGTCTTCCTCATTGTGACCCCACCAAGGGCTTTTGGCGTTAATGTCGCCGCCTATAATAATAAGGTCTGTTTCGAGTTTCTCTATTATGGTGTCTAATTGGATTAGATATTCATTAAGGTCTTCCGTGTCTTCAAAGTATACTGATATTAAACCTATCTTTGTGTTTTCTATTTTAATTATTGTGGCTGCTATATTCTCAGTTACAAAGTTGTTGCTGCATATTATTTCTATATTGGGGTTTAGTATTGTTACTGCTGCTTTTATTGGTTTAACTCTATTTGTAGTTTTCTGTACTATTCTAAATGGTGAAGAGAATGTACCAGCTACTCCTACGTACGGTTCTTGGAGGAGAAGTGCTAGGTAGCCCCTTCTGCTTCCTTCGTGCAGGACCTCTTGAGTAGCTGCAAGTCCTCTTCCCAGATTACACTGTGCTATTTTTATTGTATTACTATATTTATCGTTTGTCATAACTATTTGTTTCATCGAGGTGCCCTTTTTTAGGAGTATGATACTGAGTTTCTGGCTAATTTATCCCATTTTTTCCAAATGGGGCATTCTGGGCTATACGCTGGGTGTGTCTTGTCTTCGTGCTTTGCTTTCGTGCAATTGCTACATACTGGTGCCGTGTTTCTGTTTGGGCATTCTCTGCTGTCGTGTTCTTCTGCACAATATCCGCAACTAATATTATTATGACATTCTCCTGCTTTGTGTCCAAAAGTTAAGCATTTGAAGCATTGGATTACAGGTGATTGATCTATAACCGAAATTATTTGGTACCCTATGCGAATTTTCTGATCCTTTAGAGTCTGCCATAGAGCCGGGCTCACTTCGGCAATTACATTGCATAGTATGTTTGTTCTACCCTTTTTCCTCTGTATGATCTTAAACATTCTCTGTGTAGAATCCACTTCCCTTAGTAATCCAGAATTTTGTTTGTATATGGCCTCCTCTATTTTTTCATTTGTTAGCTCCGAAATAATTCCAACTAGCTTAACAAGGGGGTTTCTGGTGCGTGCGGTCTGAACTGTTAACTTGTTTTCTTGCTTCCTTATTGCGTCCTGCATAGCCTCTCTATCCTTTGCAGAGTCGCAATTTATAATTACCCTTTGTTTGCTAAGTTTTGATACCTTGTTAACTGCTATTCCAAGATCTATAATGTCGACCTTACTCTTGACTATTTCTATGATGTCTTCGCTGGTGTGACGAGGGTCAGCGGACTCAACCATTATGGGAAATCGAGGTCTATTTTTCACGGTCTCTGCAAAGGTAAGTGGGTGTGTTGGTGGTGGTGTGTATATATGTGCCTGATTAATTATTTTGCTTTCTTGCAGGTTGTACGAAGACTGGCTCAGTGAAGATGGATTCGGTGAAGAAGAAGAAGGATTGTGCTGCTTGGTGGCTTTTGTGAGTATAGGTTTCTTATTTTGTGTATTATTATTTGCGTTATTATTTTTAGTCAATTCAATCTTTAATTCCTCTAGTTTCAATGTATTCTGTCTAACTATTTCCTTTATCTCTGATTGTTCATTGATATTCTTTAAGATTGCGTCCTCAATAGCTTGGGCCACTTTTTCCTCTTTGTTTTGTAAAAGATGTTCGTAATGCGATTTTAAGTTTTGATTTTCCTGAGTTTTAAATTCTTCTATATTCTTTATATTAATTACTAAGTCGTATAATCCTTTAATGGCGCTGCGTACTGCCGCCTTGATGTCCCGGCTCATATTACGAGACTCTTCGAGCTTCCTGTAGCCCTGTTCGGCAAGGACTTTAGCTACTTTGCATATTTCTTCCGATGACGATGAATTTATTTGTGGCCTATAATTGTATTCCGGTTCAAAAGTATTTTCCATAACTATAGTGGAAGTGGACTTTTGTGAAGGGCTGGACGGCGCGACGGGGCTGCTCGAGGCCTCTGATTCCTCAAAGAGGCGTCGGGGGGAGAGTGACTGTTTAGTAGGTGTTCGTATCATTTTTACAATTTATAAATTTTTAAATTAAATTTTAAGTTTTACAAAATAAAATATTTATATTATTCTAAGTTAAATTTTTATATTATATATTAACCTAATCTACTTATTTAATATCTACAACTATAATTTCACAGTAAAATTATACAAAATACTAAATTTAAGCGCTTTAAAAAGGATTTATAATCCCAAGGTCGACCAGAATCTATATAGTCAATGAAGAAAGGGAGGGTGGGAGGGCCTTTTTTTCGAATTCCCGCTAGAAAATCGGGAAACAAAGTATGGGGCGGTGTTGCAGGAGTATATTCAATGAATTTAAGACGAAATTTGATATCAATTTGAAAAAAATTTATAAATTTACGTAATTTGAATTTTATATGAAAAATTTTGTATTTGAACGAAAAGTGATTTTTATGATTAGAATGGACAGACACACTATAAAAACTAATAAATCTAATCGAATTGAGATAGCAGAACCAAACAGAACATTTTTAAAACCATTTTTAAATTTTTAATAACTATTGTAGTATGGGATGTTAGTATCGCTTAGGTAACCTCGGTTTAGGTATTTAGTTAATTTTTCGAATTCCCGCTAGAAAATCGGGAAACAAAGTATGGGGCGGTGTTGCAGGAGTATATTCAATGAATTTAAGACGAAATTTGATATCAATTTGAAAAAAATTTATAAATTTACGTAATTTGAATTTTATATGAAAAATTTTGTATTTGAACGAAAAGTGATTTTTATGATTAGAATGGACAGACACACTATAAAAACTAATAAATCTAATCGAATTGAGATAGCAGAACCAAACAGAACATTTTTAAAACCATTTTTAAATTTTTAATAACTATTGTAGTATGGGATGTTAGTATCGCTTAGGTAACCTCGGTTTAGGTATTTAGTTAATTTTTCGAATTCCCGCTAGAAAATCGGGAAACAAAGTATGGGGCGGTGTTGCAGGAGTATATTCAATGAATTTAAGACGAAATTTGATATCAATTTGAAAAAAATTTATAAATTTACGTAATTTGAATTTTATATGAAAAATTTTGTATTTGAACGAAAAGTGATTTTTATGATTAGAATGGACAGACACACTATAAAAACTAATAAATCTAATCGAATTGAGATAGCAGAACCAAACAGAACATTTTTAAAACCATTTTTAAATTTTTAATAACTATTGTAGTATGGGATGTTAGTATCGCTTAGGTAACCTCGGTTTAGGTATTTAGTTAATTTTTCGAATTCCCGCTAGAAAATCGGGAAACAAAGTATGGGGCGGTGTTGCAGGAGTATATTCAATGAATTTAAGACGAAATTTGATATCAATTTGAAAAAAATTTATAAATTTACGTAATTTGAATTTTATATGAAAAATTTTGTATTTGAACGAAAAGTGATTTTTATGATTAGAATGGACAGACACACTATAAAAACTAATAAATCTAATCGAATTGAGATAGCAGAACCAAACAGAACATTTTTAAAACCATTTTTAAATTTTTAATAACTATTGTAGTATGGGATGTTAGTATCGCTTAGGTAACCTCGGTTTAGGTATTTAGTTAATTTTTCGAATTCCCGCTAGAAAATCGGGAAACAAAGTATGGGGCGGTGTTGCAGGAGTATATTCAATGAATTTAAGACGAAATTTGATATCAATTTGAAAAAAATTTATAAATTTACGTAATTTGAATTTTATATGAAAAATTTTGTATTTGAACGAAAAGTGATTTTTATGATTAGAATGGACAGACACACTATAAAAACTAATAAATCTAATCGAATTGAGATAGCAGAACCAAACAGAACATTTTTAAAACCATTTTTAAATTTTTAATAACTATTGTAGTATGGGATGTTAGTATCGCTTAGGTAACCTCGGTTTAGGTATTTAGTTAATTTTTCGAATTCCCGCTAGAAAATCGGGAAACAAAGTATGGGGCGGTGTTGCAGGAGTATATTCAATGAATTTAAGACGAAATTTGATATCAATTTGAAAAAAATTTATAAATTTACGTAATTTGAATTTTATATGAAAAATTTTGTATTTGAACGAAAAGTGATTTTTATGATTAGAATGGACAGACACACTATAAAAACTAATAAATCTAATCGAATTGAGATAGCAGAACCAAACAGAACATTTTTAAAACCATTTTTAAATTTTTAATAACTATTGTAGTATGGGATGTTAGTATCGCTTAGGTAACCTCGGTTTAGGTATTTAGTTAATTTTTCGAATTCCCGCTAGAAAATCGGGAAACAAAGTATGGGGCGGTGTTGCAGGAGTATATTCAATGAATTTAAGACGAAATTTGATATCAATTTGAAAAAAATTTATAAATTTACGTAATTTGAATTTTATATGAAAAATTTTGTATTTGAACGAAAAGTGATTTTTATGATTAGAATGGACAGACACACTATAAAAACTAATAAATCTAATCGAATTGAGATAGCAGAACCAAACAGAACATTTTTAAAACCATTTTTAAATTTTTAATAACTATTGTAGTATGGGATGTTAGTATCGCTTAGGTAACCTCGGTTTAGGTATTTAGTTAATTTTTCGAATTCCCGCTAGAAAATCGGGAAACAAAGTATGGGGCGGTGTTGCAGGAGTATATTCAATGAATTTAAGACGAAATTTGATATCAATTTGAAAAAAATTTATAAATTTACGTAATTTGAATTTTATATGAAAAATTTTGTATTTGAACGAAAAGTGATTTTTATGATTAGAATGGACAGACACACTATAAAAACTAATAAATCTAATCGAATTGAGATAGCAGAACCAAACAGAACATTTTTAAAACCATTTTTAAATTTTTAATAACTATTGTAGTATGGGATGTTAGTATCGCTTAGGTAACCTCGGTTTAGGTATTTAGTTAATTTTTCGAATTCCCGCTAGAAAATCGGGAAACAAAGTATGGGGCGGTGTTGCAGGAGTATATTCAATGAATTTAAGACGAAATTTGATATCAATTTGAAAAAAATTTATAAATTTACGTAATTTGAATTTTATATGAAAAATTTTGTATTTGAACGAAAAGTGATTTTTATGATTAGAATGGACAGACACACTATAAAAACCAATAAATCTAATCGAATTGAGATAGCAGAACCAAACAGAACATTTTTAAAACCATTTTTAAATTTTTAATAACTATTGTAGTATGGGATGTTAGTATCGCTTAGGTAACCTCGGTTTAGGTATTTAGTTAATTTTTCGAATTCCCGCTAGAAAATCGGGAAACAAAGTATGGGGCGGTGTTGCAGGAGTATATTCAATGAATTTAAGACGAAATTTGATATCAATTTGAAAAAAATTTATAAATTTACGTAATTTGAATTTTATATGAAAAATTTTGTATTTGAACGAAAAGTGATTTTTATGATTAGAATGGACAGACACACTATAAAAACTAATAAATCTAATCGAATTGAGATAGCAGAACCAAACAGAACATTTTTAAAACCATTTTTAAATTTTTAATAACTATTGTAGTATGGGATGTTAGTATCGCTTAGGTAACCTCGGTTTAGGTATTTAGTTAATTTTTCGAATTCCCGCTAGAAAATCGGGAAACAAAGTATGGGGCGGTGTTGCAGGAGTATATTCAATGAATTTAAGACGAAATTTGATATCAATTTGAAAAAAATTTATAAATTTACGTAATTTGAATTTTATATGAAAAATTTTGTATTTGAACGAAAAGTGATTTTTATGATTAGAATGGACAGACACACTATAAAAACTAATAAATCTAATCGAATTGAGATAGCAGAACCAAACAGAACATTTTTAAAACCATTTTTAAATTTTTAATAACTATTGTAGTATGGGATGTTAGTATCGCTTAGGTAACCTCGGTTTAGGTATTTAGTTAATTTTTCGAATTCCCGCTAGAAAATCGGGAAACAAAGTATGGGGCGGTGTTGCAGGAGTATATTCAATGAATTTAAGACGAAATTTGATATCAATTTGAAAAAAATTTATAAATTTACGTAATTTGAATTTTATATGAAAAATTTTGTATTTGAACGAAAAGTGATTTTTATGATTAGAATGGACAGACACACTATAAAAACTAATAAATCTAATCGAATTGAGATAGCAGAACCAAACAGAACATTTTTAAAACCATTTTTAAATTTTTAATAACTATTGTAGTATGGGATGTTAGTATCGCTTAGGTAACCTCGGTTTAGGTATTTAGTTAATTTTTCGAATTCCCGCTAGAAAATCGGGAAACAAAGTATGGGGCGGTGTTGCAGGAGTATATTCAATGAATTTAAGACGAAATTTGATATCAATTTGAAAAAAATTTATAAATTTACGTAATTTGAATTTTATATGAAAAATTTTGTATTTGAACGAAAAGTGATTTTTATGATTAGAATGGACAGACACACTATAAAAACTAATAAATCTAATCGAATTGAGATAGCAGAACCAAACAGAACATTTTTAAAACCATTTTTAAATTTTTAATAACTATTGTAGTATGGGATGTTAGTATCGCTTAGGTAACCTCGGTTTAGGTATTTAGTTAATTTTTCGAATTCCCGCTAGAAAATCGGGAAACAAAGTATGGGGCGGTGTTGCAGGAGTATATTCAATGAATTTAAGACGAAATTTGATATCAATTTGAAAAAAATTTATAAATTTACGTAATTTGAATTTTATATGAAAAATTTTGTATTTGAACGAAAAGTGATTTTTATGATTAGAATGGACAGACACACTATAAAAACTAATAAATCTAATCGAATTGAGATAGCAGAACCAAACAGAACATTTTTAAAACCATTTTTAAATTTTTAATAACTATTGTAGTATGGGATGTTAGTATCGCTTAGGTAACCTCGGTTTAGGTATTTAGTTAATTTTTCGAATTCCCGCTAGAAAATCGGGAAACAAAGTATGGGGCGGTGTTGCAGGAGTATATTCAATGAATTTAAGACGAAATTTGATATCAATTTGAAAAAAATTTATAAATTTACGTAATTTGAATTTTATATGAAAAATTTTGTATTTGAACGAAAAGTGATTTTTATGATTAGAATGGACAGACACACTATAAAAACTAATAAATCTAATCGAATTGAGATAGCAGAACCAAACAGAACATTTTTAAAACCATTTTTAAATTTTTAATAACTATTGTAGTATGGGATGTTAGTATCGCTTAGGTAACCTCGGTTTAGGTATTTAGTTAATTTTTCGAATTCCCGCTAGAAAATCGGGAAACAAAGTATGGGGCGGTGTTGCAGGAGTATATTCAATGAATTTAAGACGAAATTTGATATCAATTTGAAAAAAATTTATAAATTTACGTAATTTGAATTTTATATGAAAAATTTTGTATTTGAACGAAAAGTGATTTTTATGATTAGAATGGACAGACACACTATAAAAACTAATAAATCTAATCGAATTGAGATAGCAGAACCAAACAGAACATTTTTAAAACCATTTTTAAATTTTTAATAACTATTGTAGTATGGGATGTTAGTATCGCTTAGGTAACCTCGGTTTAGGTATTTAGTTAATTTTTCGAATTCCCGCTAGAAAATCGGGAAACAAAGTATGGGGCGGTGTTGCAGGAGTATATTCAATGAATTTAAGACGAAATTTGATATCAATTTGAAAAAAATTTATAAATTTACGTAATTTGAATTTTATATGAAAAATTTTGTATTTGAACGAAAAGTGATTTTTATGATTAGAATGGACAGACACACTATAAAAACTAATAAATCTAATCGAATTGAGATAGCAGAACCAAACAGAACATTTTTAAAACCATTTTTAAATTTTTAATAACTATTGTAGTATGGGATGTTAGTATCGCTTAGGTAACCTCGGTTTAGGTATTTAGTTAATTTTTCGAATTCCCGCTAGAAAATCGGGAAACAAAGTATGGGGCGGTGTTGCAGGAGTATATTCAATGAATTTAAGACGAAATTTGATATCAATTTGAAAAAAATTTATAAATTTACGTAATTTGAATTTTATATGAAAAATTTTGTATTTGAACGAAAAGTGATTTTTATGATTAGAATGGACAGACACACTATAAAAACTAATAAATCTAATCGAATTGAGATAGCAGAACCAAACAGAACATTTTTAAAACCATTTTTAAATTTTTAATAACTATTGTAGTATGGGATGTTAGTATCGCTTAGGTAACCTCGGTTTAGGTATTTAGTTAATTTTTCGAATTCCCGCTAGAAAATCGGGAAACAAAGTATGGGGCGGTGTTGCAGGAGTATATTCAATGAATTTAAGACGAAATTTGATATCAATTTGAAAAAAATTTATAAATTTACGTAATTTGAATTTTATATGAAAAATTTTGTATTTGAACGAAAAGTGATTTTTATGATTAGAATGGACAGACACACTATAAAAACTAATAAATCTAATCGAATTGAGATAGCAGAACCAAACAGAACATTTTTAAAACCATTTTTAAATTTTTAATAACTATTGTAGTATGGGATGTTAGTATCGCTTAGGTAACCTCGGTTTAGGTATTTAGTTAATTTTTCGAATTCCCGCTAGAAAATCGGGAAACAAAGTATGGGGCGGTGTTGCAGGAGTATATTCAATGAATTTAAGACGAAATTTGATATCAATTTGAAAAAAATTTATAAATTTACGTAATTTGAATTTTATATGAAAAATTTTGTATTTGAACGAAAAGTGATTTTTATGATTAGAATGGACAGACACACTATAAAAACTAATAAATCTAATCGAATTGAGATAGCAGAACCAAACAGAACATTTTTAAAACCATTTTTAAATTTTTAATAACTATTGTAGTATGGGATGTTAGTATCGCTTAGGTAACCTCGGTTTAGGTATTTAGTTAATTTTTCGAATTCCCGCTAGAAAATCGGGAAACAAAGTATGGGGCGGTGTTGCAGGAGTATATTCAATGAATTTAAGACGAAATTTGATATCAATTTGAAAAAAATTTATAAATTTACGTAATTTGAATTTTATATGAAAAATTTTGTATTTGAACGAAAAGTGATTTTTATGATTAGAATGGACAGACACACTATAAAAACTAATAAATCTAATCGAATTGAGATAGCAGAACCAAACAGAACATTTTTAAAACCATTTTTAAATTTTTAATAACTATTGTAGTATGGGATGTTAGTATCGCTTAGGTAACCTCGGTTTAGGTATTTAGTTAATTTTTCGAATTCCCGCTAGAAAATCGGGAAACAAAGTATGGGGCGGTGTTGCAGGAGTATATTCAATGAATTTAAGACGAAATTTGATATCAATTTGAAAAAAATTTATAAATTTACGTAATTTGAATTTTATATGAAAAATTTTGTATTTGAACGAAAAGTGATTTTTATGATTAGAATGGACAGACACACTATAAAAACTAATAAATCTAATCGAATTGAGATAGCAGAACCAAACAGAACATTTTTAAAACCATTTTTAAATTTTTAATAACTATTGTAGTATGGGATGTTAGTATCGCTTAGGTAACCTCGGTTTAGGTATTTAGTTAATTTTTCGAATTCCCGCTAGAAAATCGGGAAACAAAGTATGGGGCGGTGTTGCAGGAGTATATTCAATGAATTTAAGACGAAATTTGATATCAATTTGAAAAAAATTTATAAATTTACGTAATTTGAATTTTATATGAAAAATTTTGTATTTGAACGAAAAGTGATTTTTATGATTAGAATGGACAGACACACTATAAAAACTAATAAATCTAATCGAATTGAGATAGCAGAACCAAACAGAACATTTTTAAAACCATTTTTAAATTTTTAATAACTATTGTAGTATGGGATGTTAGTATCGCTTAGGTAACCTCGGTTTAGGTATTTAGTTAATTTTTCGAATTCCCGCTAGAAAATCGGGAAACAAAGTATGGGGCGGTGTTGCAGGAGTATATTCAATGAATTTAAGACGAAATTTGATATCAATTTGAAACAAATTTATAAATTTACGTAATTTGAATTTTATATGAAAAATTTTGTATTTGAACGAAAAGTGATTTTTATGATTAGAATGGACAGACACACTATAAAAACTAATAAATCTAATCGAATTGAGATAGCAGAACCAAACAGAACATTTTTAAAACCATTTTTAAATTTTTAATAACTATTGTAGTATGGGATGTTAGTATCGCTTAGGTAACCTCGGTTTAGGTATTTAGTTAATTTTTCGAATTCCCGCTAGAAAATCGGGAAACAAAGTATGGGGCGGTGTTGCAGGAGTATATTCAATGAATTTAAGACGAAATTTGATATCAATTTGAAAAAAATTTATAAATTTACGTAATTTGAATTTTATATGAAAAATTTTGTATTTGAACGAAAAGTGATTTTTATGATTAGAATGGACAGACACACTATAAAAACCAATAAATCTAATCGAATTGAGATAGCAGAACCAAACAGAACATTTTTAAAACCATTTTTAAATTTTTAATAACTATTGTAGTATGGGATGTTAGTATCGCTTAGGTAACCTCGGTTTAGGTATTTAGTTAATTTTTCGAATTCCCGCTAGAAAATCGGGAAACAAAGTATGGGGCGGTGTTGCAGGAGTATATTCAATGAATTTAAGACGAAATTTGATATCAATTTGAAAAAAATTTATAAATTTACGTAATTTGAATTTTATATGAAAAATTTTGTATTTGAACGAAAAGTGATTTTTATGATTAGAATGGACAGACACACTATAAAAACCAATAAATCTAATCGAATTGAGATAGCAGAACCAAACAGAACATTTTTAAAACCATTTTTAAATTTTTAATAACTATTGTAGTATGGGATGTTAGTATCGCTTAGGTAACCTCGGTTTAGGTATTTAGTTAATTTTTCGAATTCCCGCTAGAAAATCGGGAAACAAAGTATGGGGCGGTGTTGCAGGAGTATATTCAATGAATTTAAGACGAAATTTGATATCAATTTGAAAAAAATTTATAAATTTACGTAATTTGAATTTTATATGAAAAATTTTGTATTTGAACGAAAAGTGATTTTTATGATTAGAATGGACAGACACACTATAAAAACTAATAAATCTAATCGAATTGAGATAGCAGAACCAAACAGAACATTTTTAAAACCATTTTTAAATTTTTAATAACTATTGTAGTATGGGATGTTAGTATCGCTTAGGTAACCTCGGTTTAGGTATTTAGTTAATTTTTCGAATTCCCGCTAGAAAATCGGGAAACAAAGTATGGGGCGGTGTTGCAGGAGTATATTCAATGAATTTAAGACGAAATTTGATATCAATTTGAAAAAAATTTATAAATTTACGTAATTTGAATTTTATATGAAAAATTTTGTATTTGAACGAAAAGTGATTTTTATGATTAGAATGGACAGACACACTATAAAAACTAATAAATCTAATCGAATTGAGATAGCAGAACCAAACAGAACATTTTTAAAACCATTTTTAAATTTTTAATAACTATTGTAGTATGGGATGTTAGTATCGCTTAGGTAACCTCGGTTTAGGTATTTAGTTAATTTTTCGAATTCCCGCTAGAAAATCGGGAAACAAAGTATGGGGCGATGTTGCAGGAGTATATTCAATGAATTTAAGACGAAATTTGATATCAATTTGAAAAAAATTTATAAATTTACGTAATTTGAATTTTATATGAAAAATTTTGTATTTGAACGAAAAGTGATTTTTATGATTAGAATGGACAGACACACTATAAAAACTAATAAATCTAATCGAATTGAGATAGCAGAACCAAACAGAACATTTTTAAAACCATTTTTAAATTTTTAATAACTATTGTAGTATGGGATGTTAGTATCGCTTAGGTAACCTCGGTTTAGGTATTTAGTTAATTTTTCGAATTCCCGCTAGAAAATCGGGAAACAAAGTATGGGGCGGTGTTGCAGGAGTATATTCAATGAATTTAAGACGAAATTTGATATCAATTTGAAAAAAATTTATAAATTTACGTAATTTGAATTTTATATGAAAAATTTTGTATTTGAACGAAAAGTGATTTTTATGATTAGAATGGACAGACACACTATAAAAACTAATAAATCTAATCGAATTGAGATAGCAGAACCAAACAGAACATTTTTAAAACCATTTTTAAATTTTTAATAACTATTGTAGTATGGGATGTTAGTATCGCTTAGGTAACCTCGGTTTAGGTATTTAGTTAATTTTTCGAATTCCCGCTAGAAAATCGGGAAACAAAGTATGGGGCGATGTTGCAGGAGTATATTCAATGAATTTAAGACGAAATTTGATATCAATTTGAAAAAAATTTATAAATTTACGTAATTTGAATTTTATATGAAAAATTTTGTATTTGAACGAAAAGTGATTTTTATGATTAGAATGGACAGACACACTATAAAAACTAATAAATCTAATCGAATTGAGATAGCAGAACCAAACAGAACATTTTTAAAACCATTTTTAAATTTTTAATAACTATTGTAGTATGGGATGTTAGTATCGCTTAGGTAACCTCGGTTTAGGTATTTAGTTAATTTTTCGAATTCCCGCTAGAAAATCGGGAAACAAAGTATGGGGCGGTGTTGCAGGAGTATATTCAATGAATTTAAGACGAAATTTGATATCAATTTGAAAAAAATTTATAAATTTACGTAATTTGAATTTTATATGAAAAATTTTGTATTTGAACGAAAAGTGATTTTTATGATTAGAATGGACAGACACACTATAAAAACTAATAAATCTAATCGAATTGAGATAGCAGAACCAAACAGAACATTTTTAAAACCATTTTTAAATTTTTAATAACTATTGTAGTATGGGATGTTAGTATCGCTTAGGTAACCTCGGTTTAGGTATTTAGTTAATTTTTCGAATTCCCGCTAGAAAATCGGGAAACAAAGTATGGGGCGGTGTTGCAGGAGTATATTCAATGAATTTAAGACGAAATTTGATATCAATTTGAAAAAAATTTATAAATTTACGTAATTTGAATTTTATATGAAAAATTTTGTATTTGAACGAAAAGTGATTTTTATGATTAGAATGGACAGACACACTATAAAAACTAATAAATCTAATCGAATTGAGATAGCAGAACCAAACAGAACATTTTTAAAACCATTTTTAAATTTTTAATAACTATTGTAGTATGGGATGTTAGTATCGCTTAGGTAACCTCGGTTTAGGTATTTAGTTAATTTTTCGAATTCCCGCTAGAAAATCGGGAAACAAAGTATGGGGCGGTGTTGCAGGAGTATATTCAATGAATTTAAGACGAAATTTGATATCAATTTGAAAAAAATTTATAAATTTACGTAATTTGAATTTTATATGAAAAATTTTGTATTTGAACGAAAAGTGATTTTTATGATTAGAATGGACAGACACACTATAAAAACTAATAAATCTAATCGAATTGAGATAGCAGAACCAAACAGAACATTTTTAAAACCATTTTTAAATTTTTAATAACTATTGTAGTATGGGATGTTAGTATCGCTTAGGTAACCTCGGTTTAGGTATTTAGTTAATTTTTCGAATTCCCGCTAGAAAATCGGGAAACAAAGTATGGGGCGGTGTTGCAGGAGTATATTCAATGAATTTAAGACGAAATTTGATATCAATTTGAAAAAAATTTATAAATTTACGTAATTTGAATTTTATATGAAAAATTTTGTATTTGAACGAAAAGTGATTTTTATGATTAGAATGGACAGACACACTATAAAAACTAATAAATCTAATCGAATTGAGATAGCAGAACCAAACAGAACATTTTTAAAACCATTTTTAAATTTTTAATAACTATTGTAGTATGGGATGTTAGTATCGCTTAGGTAACCTCGGTTTAGGTATTTAGTTAATTTTTCGAATTCCCGCTAGAAAATCGGGAAACAAAGTATGGGGCGGTGTTGCAGGAGTATATTCAATGAATTTAAGACGAAATTTGATATCAATTTGAAAAAAATTTATAAATTTACGTAATTTGAATTTTATATGAAAAATTTTGTATTTGAACGAAAAGTGATTTTTATGATTAGAATGGACAGACACACTATAAAAACTAATAAATCTAATCGAATTGAGATAGCAGAACCAAACAGAACATTTTTAAAACCATTTTTAAATTTTTAATAACTATTGTAGTATGGGATGTTAGTATCGCTTAGGTAACCTCGGTTTAGGTATTTAGTTAATTTTTCGAATTCCCGCTAGAAAATCGGGAAACAAAGTATGGGGCGGTGTTGCAGGAGTATATTCAATGAATTTAAGACGAAATTTGATATCAATTTGAAAAAAATTTATAAATTTACGTAATTTGAATTTTATATGAAAAATTTTGTATTTGAACGAAAAGTGATTTTTATGATTAGAATGGACAGACACACTATAAAAACTAATAAATCTAATCGAATTGAGATAGCAGAACCAAACAGAACATTTTTAAAACCATTTTTAAATTTTTAATAACTATTGTAGTATGGGATGTTAGTATCGCTTAGGTAACCTCGGTTTAGGTATTTAGTTAATTTTTCGAATTCCCGCTAGAAAATCGGGAAACAAAGTATGGGGCGGTGTTGCAGGAGTATATTCAATGAATTTAAGACGAAATTTGATATCAATTTGAAAAAAATTTATAAATTTACGTAATTTGAATTTTATATGAAAAATTTTGTATTTGAACGAAAAGTGATTTTTATGATTAGAATGGACAGACACACTATAAAAACTAATAAATCTAATCGAATTGAGATAGCAGAACCAAACAGAACATTTTTAAAACCATTTTTAAATTTTTAATAACTATTGTAGTATGGGATGTTAGTATCGCTTAGGTAACCTCGGTTTAGGTATTTAGTTAATTTTTCGAATTCCCGCTAGAAAATCGGGAAACAAAGTATGGGGCGGTGTTGCAGGAGTATATTCAATGAATTTAAGACGAAATTTGATATCAATTTGAAAAAAATTTATAAATTTACGTAATTTGAATTTTATATGAAAAATTTTGTATTTGAACGAAAAGTGATTTTTATGATTAGAATGGACAGACACACTATAAAAACTAATAAATCTAATCGAATTGAGATAGCAGAACCAAACAGAACATTTTTAAAACCATTTTTAAATTTTTAATAACTATTGTAGTATGGGATGTTAGTATCGCTTAGGTAACCTCGGTTTAGGTATTTAGTTAATTTTTCGAATTCCCGCTAGAAAATCGGGAAACAAAGTATGGGGCGGTGTTGCAGGAGTATATTCAATGAATTTAAGACGAAATTTGATATCAATTTGAAAAAAATTTATAAATTTACGTAATTTGAATTTTATATGAAAAATTTTGTATTTGAACGAAAAGTGATTTTTATGATTAGAATGGACAGACACACTATAAAAACTAATAAATCTAATCGAATTGAGATAGCAGAACCAAACAGAACATTTTTAAAACCATTTTTAAATTTTTAATAACTATTGTAGTATGGGATGTTAGTATCGCTTAGGTAACCTCGGTTTAGGTATTTAGTTAATTTTTCGAATTCCCGCTAGAAAATCGGGAAACAAAGTATGGGGCGGTGTTGCAGGAGTATATTCAATGAATTTAAGACGAAATTTGATATCAATTTGAAAAAAATTTATAAATTTACGTAATTTGAATTTTATATGAAAAATTTTGTATTTGAACGAAAAGTGATTTTTATGATTAGAATGGACAGACACACTATAAAAACTAATAAATCTAATCGAATTGAGATAGCAGAACCAAACAGAACATTTTTAAAACCATTTTTAAATTTTTAATAACTATTGTAGTATGGGATGTTAGTATCGCTTAGGTAACCTCGGTTTAGGTATTTAGTTAATTTTTCGAATTCCCGCTAGAAAATCGGGAAACAAAGTATGGGGCGGTGTTGCAGGAGTATATTCAATGAATTTAAGACGAAATTTGATATCAATTTGAAAAAAATTTATAAATTTACGTAATTTGAATTTTATATGAAAAATTTTGTATTTGAACGAAAAGTGATTTTTATGATTAGAATGGACAGACACACTATAAAAACCAATAAATCTAATCGAATTGAGATAGCAGAACCAAACAGAACATTTTTAAAACCATTTTTAAATTTTTAATAACTATTGTAGTATGGGATGTTAGTATCGCTTAGGTAACCTCGGTTTAGGTATTTAGTTAATTTTTCGAATTCCCGCTAGAAAATCGGGAAACAAAGTATGGGGCGGTGTTGCAGGAGTATATTCAATGAATTTAAGACGAAATTTGATATCAATTTGAAAAAAATTTATAAATTTACGTAATTTGAATTTTATATGAAAAATTTTGTATTTGAACGAAAAGTGATTTTTATGATTAGAATGGACAGACACACTATAAAAACTAATAAATCTAATCGAATTGAGATAGCAGAACCAAACAGAACATTTTTAAAACCATTTTTAAATTTTTAATAACTATTGTAGTATGGGATGTTAGTATCGCTTAGGTAACCTCGGTTTAGGTATTTAGTTAATTTTTCGAATTCCCGCTAGAAAATCGGGAAACAAAGTATGGGGCGGTGTTGCAGGAGTATATTCAATGAATTTAAGACGAAATTTGATATCAATTTGAAAAAAATTTATAAATTTACGTAATTTGAATTTTATATGAAAAATTTTGTATTTGAACGAAAAGTGATTTTTATGATTAGAATGGACAGACACACTATAAAAACTAATAAATCTAATCGAATTGAGATAGCAGAACCAAACAGAACATTTTTAAAACCATTTTTAAATTTTTAATAACTATTGTAGTATGGGATGTTAGTATCGCTTAGGTAACCTCGGTTTAGGTATTTAGTTAATTTTTCGAATTCCCGCTAGAAAATCGGGAAACAAAGTATGGGGCGATGTTGCAGGAGTATATTCAATGAATTTAAGACGAAATTTGATATCAATTTGAAAAAAATTTATAAATTTACGTAATTTGAATTTTATATGAAAAATTTTGTATTTGAACGAAAAGTGATTTTTATGATTAGAATGGACAGACACACTATAAAAACTAATAAATCTAATCGAATTGAGATAGCAGAACCAAACAGAACATTTTTAAAACCATTTTTAAATTTTTAATAACTATTGTAGTATGGGATGTTAGTATCGCTTAGGTAACCTCGGTTTAGGTATTTAGTTAATTTTTCGAATTCCCGCTAGAAAATCGGGAAACAAAGTATGGGGCGGTGTTGCAGGAGTATATTCAATGAATTTAAGACGAAATTTGATATCAATTTGAAAAAAATTTATAAATTTACGTAATTTGAATTTTATATGAAAAATTTTGTATTTGAACGAAAAGTGATTTTTATGATTAGAATGGACAGACACACTATAAAAACTAATAAATCTAATCGAATTGAGATAGCAGAACCAAACAGAACATTTTTAAAACCATTTTTAAATTTTTAATAACTATTGTAGTATGGGATGTTAGTATCGCTTAGGTAACCTCGGTTTAGGTATTTAGTTAATTTTTCGAATTCCCGCTAGAAAATCGGGAAACAAAGTATGGGGCGGTGTTGCAGGAGTATATTCAATGAATTTAAGACGAAATTTGATATCAATTTGAAAAAAATTTATAAATTTACGTAATTTGAATTTTATATGAAAAATTTTGTATTTGAACGAAAAGTGATTTTTATGATTAGAATGGACAGACACACTATAAAAACTAATAAATCTAATCGAATTGAGATAGCAGAACCAAACAGAACATTTTTAAAACCATTTTTAAATTTTTAATAACTATTGTAGTATGGGATGTTAGTATCGCTTAGGTAACCTCGGTTTAGGTATTTAGTTAATTTTTCGAATTCCCGCTAGAAAATCGGGAAACAAAGTATGGGGCGGTGTTGCAGGAGTATATTCAATGAATTTAAGACGAAATTTGATATCAATTTGAAAAAAATTTATAAATTTACGTAATTTGAATTTTATATGAAAAATTTTGTATTTGAACGAAAAGTGATTTTTATGATTAGAATGGACAGACACACTATAAAAACTAATAAATCTAATCGAATTGAGATAGCAGAACCAAACAGAACATTTTTAAAACCATTTTTAAATTTTTAATAACTATTGTAGTATGGGATGTTAGTATCGCTTAGGTAACCTCGGTTTAGGTATTTAGTTAATTTTTCGAATTCCCGCTAGAAAATCGGGAAACAAAGTATGGGGCGGTGTTGCAGGAGTATATTCAATGAATTTAAGACGAAATTTGATATCAATTTGAAAAAAATTTATAAATTTACGTAATTTGAATTTTATATGAAAAATTTTGTATTTGAACGAAAAGTGATTTTTATGATTAGAATGGACAGACACACTATAAAAACTAATAAATCTAATCGAATTGAGATAGCAGAACCAAACAGAACATTTTTAAAACCATTTTTAAATTTTTAATAACTATTGTAGTATGGGATGTTAGTATCGCTTAGGTAACCTCGGTTTAGGTATTTAGTTAATTTTTCGAATTCCCGCTAGAAAATCGGGAAACAAAGTATGGGGCGGTGTTGCAGGAGTATATTCAATGAATTTAAGACGAAATTTGATATCAATTTGAAAAAAATTTATAAATTTACGTAATTTGAATTTTATATGAAAAATTTTGTATTTGAACGAAAAGTGATTTTTATGATTAGAATGGACAGACACACTATAAAAACTAATAAATCTAATCGAATTGAGATAGCAGAACCAAACAGAACATTTTTAAAACCATTTTTAAATTTTTAATAACTATTGTAGTATGGGATGTTAGTATCGCTTAGGTAACCTCGGTTTAGGTATTTAGTTAATTTTTCGAATTCCCGCTAGAAAATCGGGAAACAAAGTATGGGGCGGTGTTGCAGGAGTATATTCAATGAATTTAAGACGAAATTTGATATCAATTTGAAAAAAATTTATAAATTTACGTAATTTGAATTTTATATGAAAAATTTTGTATTTGAACGAAAAGTGATTTTTATGATTAGAATGGACAGACACACTATAAAAACTAATAAATCTAATCGAATTGAGATAGCAGAACCAAACAGAACATTTTTAAAACCATTTTTAAATTTTTAATAACTATTGTAGTATGGGATGTTAGTATCGCTTAGGTAACCTCGGTTTAGGTATTTAGTTAATTTTTCGAATTCCCGCTAGAAAATCGGGAAACAAAGTATGGGGCGGTGTTGCAGGAGTATATTCAATGAATTTAAGACGAAATTTGATATCAATTTGAAAAAAATTTATAAATTTACGTAATTTGAATTTTATATGAAAAATTTTGTATTTGAACGAAAAGTGATTTTTATGATTAGAATGGACAGACACACTATAAAAACTAATAAATCTAATCGAATTGAGATAGCAGAACCAAACAGAACATTTTTAAAACCATTTTTAAATTTTTAATAACTATTGTAGTATGGGATGTTAGTATCGCTTAGGTAACCTCGGTTTAGGTATTTAGTTAATTTTTCGAATTCCCGCTAGAAAATCGGGAAACAAAGTATGGGGCGATGTTGCAGGAGTATATTCAATGAATTTAAGACGAAATTTGATATCAATTTGAAAAAAATTTATAAATTTACGTAATTTGAATTTTATATGAAAAATTTTGTATTTGAACGAAAAGTGATTTTTATGATTAGAATGGACAGACACACTATAAAAACTAATAAATCTAATCGAATTGAGATAGCAGAACCAAACAGAACATTTTTAAAACCATTTTTAAATTTTTAATAACTATTGTAGTATGGGATGTTAGTATCGCTTAGGTAACCTCGGTTTAGGTATTTAGTTAATTTTTCGAATTCCCGCTAGAAAATCGGGAAACAAAGTATGGGGCGGTGTTGCAGGAGTATATTCAATGAATTTAAGACGAAATTTGATATCAATTTGAAAAAAATTTATAAATTTACGTAATTTGAATTTTATATGAAAAATTTTGTATTTGAACGAAAAGTGATTTTTATGATTAGAATGGACAGACACACTATAAAAACTAATAAATCTAATCGAATTGAGATAGCAGAACCAAACAGAACATTTTTAAAACCATTTTTAAATTTTTAATAACTATTGTAGTATGGGATGTTAGTATCGCTTAGGTAACCTCGGTTTAGGTATTTAGTTAATTTTTCGAATTCCCGCTAGAAAATCGGGAAACAAAGTATGGGGCGGTGTTGCAGGAGTATATTCAATGAATTTAAGACGAAATTTGATATCAATTTGAAAAAAATTTATAAATTTACGTAATTTGAATTTTATATGAAAAATTTTGTATTTGAACGAAAAGTGATTTTTATGATTAGAATGGACAGACACACTATAAAAACTAATAAATCTAATCGAATTGAGATAGCAGAACCAAACAGAACATTTTTAAAACCATTTTTAAATTTTTAATAACTATTGTAGTATGGGATGTTAGTATCGCTTAGGTAACCTCGGTTTAGGTATTTAGTTAATTTTTCGAATTCCCGCTAGAAAATCGGGAAACAAAGTATGGGGCGGTGTTGCAGGAGTATATTCAATGAATTTAAGACGAAATTTGATATCAATTTGAAAAAAATTTATAAATTTACGTAATTTGAATTTTATATGAAAAATTTTGTATTTGAACGAAAAGTGATTTTTATGATTAGAATGGACAGACACACTATAAAAACTAATAAATCTAATCGAATTGAGATAGCAGAACCAAACAGAACATTTTTAAAACCATTTTTAAATTTTTAATAACTATTGTAGTATGGGATGTTAGTATCGCTTAGGTAACCTCGGTTTAGGTATTTAGTTAATTTTTCGAATTCCCGCTAGAAAATCGGGAAACAAAGTATGGGGCGGTGTTGCAGGAGTATATTCAATGAATTTAAGACGAAATTTGATATCAATTTGAAAAAAATTTATAAATTTACGTAATTTGAATTTTATATGAAAAATTTTGTATTTGAACGAAAAGTGATTTTTATGATTAGAATGGACAGACACACTATAAAAACTAATAAATCTAATCGAATTGAGATAGCAGAACCAAACAGAACATTTTTAAAACCATTTTTAAATTTTTAATAACTATTGTAGTATGGGATGTTAGTATCGCTTAGGTAACCTCGGTTTAGGTATTTAGTTAATTTTTCGAATTCCCGCTAGAAAATCGGGAAACAAAGTATGGGGCGGTGTTGCAGGAGTATATTCAATGAATTTAAGACGAAATTTGATATCAATTTGAAAAAAATTTATAAATTTACGTAATTTGAATTTTATATGAAAAATTTTGTATTTGAACGAAAAGTGATTTTTATGATTAGAATGGACAGACACACTATAAAAACTAATAAATCTAATCGAATTGAGATAGCAGAACCAAACAGAACATTTTTAAAACCATTTTTAAATTTTTAATAACTATTGTAGTATGGGATGTTAGTATCGCTTAGGTAACCTCGGTTTAGGTATTTAGTTAATTTTTCGAATTCCCGCTAGAAAATCGGGAAACAAAGTATGGGGCGGTGTTGCAGGAGTATATTCAATGAATTTAAGACGAAATTTGATATCAATTTGAAAAAAATTTATAAATTTACGTAATTTGAATTTTATATGAAAAATTTTGTATTTGAACGAAAAGTGATTTTTATGATTAGAATGGACAGACACACTATAAAAACTAATAAATCTAATCGAATTGAGATAGCAGAACCAAACAGAACATTTTTAAAACCATTTTTAAATTTTTAATAACTATTGTAGTATGGGATGTTAGTATCGCTTAGGTAACCTCGGTTTAGGTATTTAGTTAATTTTTCGAATTCCCGCTAGAAAATCGGGAAACAAAGTATGGGGCGGTGTTGCAGGAGTATATTCAATGAATTTAAGACGAAATTTGATATCAATTTGAAAAAAATTTATAAATTTACGTAATTTGAATTTTATATGAAAAATTTTGTATTTGAACGAAAAGTGATTTTTATGATTAGAATGGACAGACACACTATAAAAACTAATAAATCTAATCGAATTGAGATAGCAGAACCAAACAGAACATTTTTAAAACCATTTTTAAATTTTTAATAACTATTGTAGTATGGGATGTTAGTATCGCTTAGGTAACCTCGGTTTAGGTATTTAGTTAATTTTTCGAATTCCCGCTAGAAAATCGGGAAACAAAGTATGGGGCGGTGTTGCAGGAGTATATTCAATGAATTTAAGACGAAATTTGATATCAATTTGAAAAAAATTTATAAATTTACGTAATTTGAATTTTATATGAAAAATTTTGTATTTGAACGAAAAGTGATTTTTATGATTAGAATGGACAGACACACTATAAAAACTAATAAATCTAATCGAATTGAGATAGCAGAACCAAACAGAACATTTTTAAAACCATTTTTAAATTTTTAATAACTATTGTATATGGGATGTTAGTATCGCTTAGGTAACCTCGGTTTAGGTATTTAGTTAATTTTTCGAATTCCCGCTAGAAAATCGGGAAACAAAGTATGGGGCGATGTTGCAGGAGTATATTCAATGAATTTAAGACGAAATTTGATATCAATTTGAAAAAAAATTTATAAATTTACGTAATTTGAATTTTATATGAAAAATTTTGTATTTGAACGAAAAGTGATTTTTATGATTAGAATGGACAGACACACTATAAAAACTAATAAATCTAATCGAATTGAGATAGCAGAACCAAACAGAACATTTTTAAAACCATTTTTAAATTTTTAATAACTATTGTAGTATGGGATGTTAGTATCGCTTAGGTAACCTCGGTTTAGGTATTTAGTTAATTTTTCGAATTCCCGCTAGAAAATCGGGAAACAAAGTATGGGGCGATGTTGCAGGAGTATATTCAATGAATTTAAGACGAAATTTGATATCAATTTGAAAAAAATTTATAAATTTACGTAATTTGAATTTTATATGAAAAATTTTGTATTTGAACGAAAAGTGATTTTTATGATTAGAATGGACAGACACACTATAAAAACTAATAAATCTAATCGAATTGAGATAGCAGAACCAAACAGAACATTTTTAAAACCATTTTTAAATTTTTAATAACTATTGTAGTATGGGATGTTAGTATCGCTTAGGTAACCTCGGTTTAGGTATTTAGTTAATTTTTCGAATTCCCGCTAGAAAATCGGGAAACAAAGTATGGGGCGGTGTTGCAGGAGTATATTCAATGAATTTAAGACGAAATTTGATATCAATTTGAAAAAAATTTATAAATTTACGTAATTTGAATTTTATATGAAAAATTTTGTATTTGAACGAAAAGTGATTTTTATGATTAGAATGGACAGACACACTATAAAAACTAATAAATCTAATCGAATTGAGATAGCAGAACCAAACAGAACATTTTTAAAACCATTTTTAAATTTTTAATAACTATTGTAGTATGGGATGTTAGTATCGCTTAGGTAACCTCGGTTTAGGTATTTAGTTAATTTTCGAATTCCCGCTAGAAAATCGGGAAACAAAGTATGGGGCGGTGTTGCAGGAGTATATTCAATGAATTTAAGACGAAATTTGATATCAATTTGAAAAAAATTTATAAATTTACGTAATTTGAATTTTATATGAAAAATTTTGTATTTGAACGAAAAGTGATTTTTATGATTAGAATGGACAGACACACTATAAAAACTAATAAATCTAATCGAATTGAGATAGCAGAACCAAACAGAACATTTTTAAAACCATTTTTAAATTTTTAATAACTATTGTAGTATGGGATGTTAGTATCGCTTAGGTAACCTCGGTTTAGGTATTTAGTTAATTTTTCGAATTCCCGCTAGAAAATCGGGAAACAAAGTATGGGGCGGTGTTGCAGGAGTATATTCAATGAATTTAAGACGAAATTTGATATCAATTTGAAAAAAATTTATAAATTTACGTAATTTGAATTTTATATGAAAAATTTTGTATTTGAACGAAAAGTGATTTTTATGATTAGAATGGACAGACACACTATAAAAACTAATAAATCTAATCGAATTGAGATAGCAGAACCAAACAGAACATTTTTAAAACCATTTTTAAATTTTTAATAACTATTGTAGTATGGGATGTTAGTATCGCTTAGGTAACCTCGGTTTAGGTATTTAGTTAATTTTTCGAATTCCCGCTAGAAAATCGGGAAACAAAGTATGGGGCGGTGTTGCAGGAGTATATTCAATGAATTTAAGACGAAATTTGATATCAATTTGAAAAAAATTTATAAATTTACGTAATTTGAATTTTATATGAAAAATTTTGTATTTGAACGAAAAGTGATTTTTATGATTAGAATGGACAGACACACTATAAAAACTAATAAATCTAATCGAATTGAGATAGCAGAACCAAACAGAACATTTTTAAAACCATTTTTAAATTTTTAATAACTATTGTAGTATGGGATGTTAGTATCGCTTAGGTAACCTCGGTTTAGGTATTTAGTTAATTTTTCGAATTCCCGCTAGAAAATCGGGAAACAAAGTATGGGGCGGTGTTGCAGGAGTATATTCAATGAATTTAAGACGAAATTTGATATCAATTTGAAAAAAATTTATAAATTTACGTAATTTGAATTTTATATGAAAAATTTTGTATTTGAACGAAAAGTGATTTTTATGATTAGAATGGACAGACACACTATAAAAACTAATAAATCTAATCGAATTGAGATAGCAGAACCAAACAGAACATTTTTAAAACCATTTTTAAATTTTTAATAACTATTGTAGTATGGGATGTTAGTATCGCTTAGGTAACCTCGGTTTAGGTATTTAGTTAATTTTTCGAATTCCCGCTAGAAAATCGGGAAACAAAGTATGGGGCGGTGTTGCAGGAGTATATTCAATGAATTTAAGACGAAATTTGATATCAATTTGAAAAAAATTTATAAATTTACGTAATTTGAATTTTATATGAAAAATTTTGTATTTGAACGAAAAGTGATTTTTATGATTAGAATGGACAGACACACTATAAAAACTAATAAATCTAATCGAATTGAGATAGCAGAACCAAACAGAACATTTTTAAAACCATTTTTAAATTTTTAATAACTATTGTAGTATGGGATGTTAGTATCGCTTAGGTAACCTCGGTTTAGGTATTTAGTTAATTTTTCGAATTCCCGCTAGAAAATCGGGAAACAAAGTATGGGGCGGTGTTGCAGGAGTATATTCAATGAATTTAAGACGAAATTTGATATCAATTTGAAAAAAATTTATAAATTTACGTAATTTGAATTTTATATGAAAAATTTTGTATTTGAACGAAAAGTGATTTTTATGATTAGAATGGACAGACACACTATAAAAACTAATAAATCTAATCGAATTGAGATAGCAGAACCAAACAGAACATTTTTAAAACCATTTTTAAATTTTTAATAACTATTGTAGTATGGGATGTTAGTATCGCTTAGGTAACCTCGGTTTAGGTATTTAGTTAATTTTTCGAATTCCCGCTAGAAAATCGGGAAACAAAGTATGGGGCGGTGTTGCAGGAGTATATTCAATGAATTTAAGACGAAATTTGATATCAATTTGAAAAAAATTTATAAATTTACGTAATTTGAATTTTATATGAAAAATTTTGTATTTGAACGAAAAGTGATTTTTATGATTAGAATGGACAGACACACTATAAAAACTAATAAATCTAATCGAATTGAGATAGCAGAACCAAACAGAACATTTTTAAAACCATTTTTAAATTTTTAATAACTATTGTAGTATGGGATGTTAGTATCGCTTAGGTAACCTCGGTTTAGGTATTTAGTTAATTTTTCGAATTCCCGCTAGAAAATCGGGAAACAAAGTATGGGGCGGTGTTGCAGGAGTATATTCAATGAATTTAAGACGAAATTTGATATCAATTTGAAAAAAATTTATAAATTTACGTAATTTGAATTTTATATGAAAAATTTTGTATTTGAACGAAAAGTGATTTTTATGATTAGAATGGACAGACACACTATAAAAACTAATAAATCTAATCGAATTGAGATAGCAGAACCAAACAGAACATTTTTAAAACCATTTTTAAATTTTTAATAACTATTGTAGTATGGGATGTTAGTATCGCTTAGGTAACCTCGGTTTAGGTATTTAGTTAATTTTTCGAATTCCCGCTAGAAAATCGGGAAACAAAGTATGGGGCGGTGTTGCAGGAGTATATTCAATGAATTTAAGACGAAATTTGATATCAATTTGAAAAAAATTTATAAATTTACGTAATTTGAATTTTATATGAAAAATTTTGTATTTGAACGAAAAGTGATTTTTATGATTAGAATGGACAGACACACTATAAAAACTAATAAATCTAATCGAATTGAGATAGCAGAACCAAACAGAACATTTTTAAAACCATTTTTAAATTTTTAATAACTATTGTAGTATGGGATGTTAGTATCGCTTAGGTAACCTCGGTTTAGGTATTTAGTTAATTTTTCGAATTCCCGCTAGAAAATCGGGAAACAAAGTATGGGGCGGTGTTGCAGGAGTATATTCAATGAATTTAAGACGAAATTTGATATCAATTTGAAAAAAATTTATAAATTTACGTAATTTGAATTTTATATGAAAAATTTTGTATTTGAACGAAAAGTGATTTTTATGATTAGAATGGACAGACACACTATAAAAACTAATAAATCTAATCGAATTGAGATAGCAGAACCAAACAGAACATTTTTAAAACCATTTTTAAATTTTTAATAACTATTGTAGTATGGGATGTTAGTATCGCTTAGGTAACCTCGGTTTAGGTATTTAGTTAATTTTTCGAATTCCCGCTAGAAAATCGGGAAACAAAGTATGGGGCGGTGTTGCAGGAGTATATTCAATGAATTTAAGACGAAATTTGATATCAATTTGAAAAAAATTTATAAATTTACGTAATTTGAATTTTATATGAAAAATTTTGTATTTGAACGAAAAGTGATTTTTATGATTAGAATGGACAGACACACTATAAAAACTAATAAATCTAATCGAATTGAGATAGCAGAACCAAACAGAACATTTTTAAAACCATTTTTAAATTTTTAATAACTATTGTAGTATGGGATGTTAGTATCGCTTAGGTAACCTCGGTTTAGGTATTTAGTTAATTTTTCGAATTCCCGCTAGAAAATCGGGAAACAAAGTATGGGGCGATGTTGCAGGAGTATATTCAATGAATTTAAGACGAAATTTGATATCAATTTGAAAAAAATTTATAAATTTACGTAATTTGAATTTTATATGAAAAATTTTGTATTTGAACGAAAAGTGATTTTTATGATTAGAATGGACAGACACACTATAAAAACTAATAAATCTAATCGAATTGAGATAGCAGAACCAAACAGAACATTTTTAAAACCATTTTTAAATTTTTAATAACTATTGTAGTATGGGATGTTAGTATCGCTTAGGTAACCTCGGTTTAGGTATTTAGTTAATTTTTCGAATTCCCGCTAGAAAATCGGGAAACAAAGTATGGGGCGGTGTTGCAGGAGTATATTCAATGAATTTAAGACGAAATTTGATATCAATTTGAAAAAAATTTATAAATTTACGTAATTTGAATTTTATATGAAAAATTTTGTATTTGAACGAAAAGTGATTTTTATGATTAGAATGGACAGACACACTATAAAAACTAATAAATCTAATCGAATTGAGATAGCAGAACCAAACAGAACATTTTTAAAACCATTTTTAAATTTTTAATAACTATTGTAGTATGGGATGTTAGTATCGCTTAGGTAACCTCGGTTTAGGTATTTAGTTAATTTTTCGAATTCCCGCTAGAAAATCGGGAAACAAAGTATGGGGCGGTGTTGCAGGAGTATATTCAATGAATTTAAGACGAAATTTGATATCAATTTGAAAAAAATTTATAAATTTACGTAATTTGAATTTTATATGAAAAATTTTGTATTTGAACGAAAAGTGATTTTTATGATTAGAATGGACAGACACACTATAAAAACTAATAAATCTAATCGAATTGAGATAGCAGAACCAAACAGAACATTTTTAAAACCATTTTTAAATTTTTAATAACTATTGTAGTATGGGATGTTAGTATCGCTTAGGTAACCTCGGTTTAGGTATTTAGTTAATTTTTCGAATTCCCGCTAGAAAATCGGGAAACAAAGTATGGGGCGGTGTTGCAGGAGTATATTCAATGAATTTAAGACGAAATTTGATATCAATTTGAAAAAAATTTATAAATTTACGTAATTTGAATTTTATATGAAAAATTTTGTATTTGAACGAAAAGTGATTTTTATGATTAGAATGGACAGACACACTATAAAAACTAATAAATCTAATCGAATTGAGATAGCAGAACCAAACAGAACATTTTTAAAACCATTTTTAAATTTTTAATAACTATTGTAGTATGGGATGTTAGTATCGCTTAGGTAACCTCGGTTTAGGTATTTAGTTAATTTTTCGAATTCCCGCTAGAAAATCGGGAAACAAAGTATGGGGCGGTGTTGCAGGAGTATATTCAATGAATTTAAGACGAAATTTGATATCAATTTGAAAAAAATTTATAAATTTACGTAATTTGAATTTTATATGAAAAATTTTGTATTTGAACGAAAAGTGATTTTTATGATTAGAATGGACAGACACACTATAAAAACTAATAAATCTAATCGAATTGAGATAGCAGAACCAAACAGAACATTTTTAAAACCATTTTTAAATTTTTAATAACTATTGTAGTATGGGATGTTAGTATCGCTTAGGTAACCTCGGTTTAGGTATTTAGTTAATTTTTCGAATTCCCGCTAGAAAATCGGGAAACAAAGTATGGGGCGGTGTTGCAGGAGTATATTCAATGAATTTAAGACGAAATTTGATATCAATTTGAAAAAAATTTATAAATTTACGTAATTTGAATTTTATATGAAAAATTTTGTATTTGAACGAAAAGTGATTTTTATGATTAGAATGGACAGACACACTATAAAAACTAATAAATCTAATCGAATTGAGATAGCAGAACCAAACAGAACATTTTTAAAACCATTTTTAAATTTTTAATAACTATTGTAGTATGGGATGTTAGTATCGCTTAGGTAACCTCGGTTTAGGTATTTAGTTAATTTTTCGAATTCCCGCTAGAAAATCGGGAAACAAAGTATGGGGCGGTGTTGCAGGAGTATATTCAATGAATTTAAGACGAAATTTGATATCAATTTGAAAAAAATTTATAAATTTACGTAATTTGAATTTTATATGAAAAATTTTGTATTTGAACGAAAAGTGATTTTTATGATTAGAATGGACAGACACACTATAAAAACTAATAAATCTAATCGAATTGAGATAGCAGAACCAAACAGAACATTTTTAAAACCATTTTTAAATTTTTAATAACTATTGTAGTATGGGATGTTAGTATCGCTTAGGTAACCTCGGTTTAGGTATTTAGTTAATTTTTCGAATTCCCGCTAGAAAATCGGGAAACAAAGTATGGGGCGGTGTTGCAGGAGTATATTCAATGAATTTAAGACGAAATTTGATATCAATTTGAAAAAAATTTATAAATTTACGTAATTTGAATTTTATATGAAAAATTTTGTATTTGAACGAAAAGTGATTTTTATGATTAGAATGGACAGACACACTATAAAAACTAATAAATCTAATCGAATTGAGATAGCAGAACCAAACAGAACATTTTTAAAACCATTTTTAAATTTTTAATAACTATTGTAGTATGGGATGTTAGTATCGCTTAGGTAACCTCGGTTTAGGTATTTAGTTAATTTTTCGAATTCCCGCTAGAAAATCGGGAAACAAAGTATGGGGCGATGTTGCAGGAGTATATTCAATGAATTTAAGACGAAATTTGATATCAATTTGAAAAAAATTTATAAATTTACGTAATTTGAATTTTATATGAAAAATTTTGTATTTGAACGAAAAGTGATTTTTATGATTAGAATGGACAGACACACTATAAAAACTAATAAATCTAATCGAATTGAGATAGCAGAACCAAACAGAACATTTTTAAAACCATTTTTAAATTTTTAATAACTATTGTAGTATGGGATGTTAGTATCGCTTAGGTAACCTCGGTTTAGGTATTTAGTTAATTTTTCGAATTCCCGCTAGAAAATCGGGAAACAAAGTATGGGGCGGTGTTGCAGGAGTATATTCAATGAATTTAAGACGAAATTTGATATCAATTTGAAAAAAATTTATAAATTTACGTAATTTGAATTTTATATGAAAAATTTTGTATTTGAACGAAAAGTGATTTTTATGATTAGAATGGACAGACACACTATAAAAACTAATAAATCTAATCGAATTGAGATAGCAGAACCAAACAGAACATTTTTAAAACCATTTTTAAATTTTTAATAACTATTGTAGTATGGGATGTTAGTATCGCTTAGGTAACCTCGGTTTAGGTATTTAGTTAATTTTTCGAATTCCCGCTAGAAAATCGGGAAACAAAGTATGGGGCGGTGTTGCAGGAGTATATTCAATGAATTTAAGACGAAATTTGATATCAATTTGAAAAAAATTTATAAATTTACGTAATTTGAATTTTATATGAAAAATTTTGTATTTGAACGAAAAGTGATTTTTATGATTAGAATGGACAGACACACTATAAAAACCAATAAATCTAATCGAATTGAGATAGCAGAACCAAACAGAACATTTTTAAAACCATTTTTAAATTTTTAATAACTATTGTAGTATGGGATGTTAGTATCGCTTAGGTAACCTCGGTTTAGGTATTTAGTTAATTTTTCGAATTCCCGCTAGAAAATCGGGAAACAAAGTATGGGGCGGTGTTGCAGGAGTATATTCAATGAATTTAAGACGAAATTTGATATCAATTTGAAAAAAATTTATAAATTTACGTAATTTGAATTTTATATGAAAAATTTTGTATTTGAACGAAAAGTGATTTTTATGATTAGAATGGACAGACACACTATAAAAACTAATAAATCTAATCGAATTGAGATAGCAGAACCAAACAGAACATTTTTAAAACCATTTTTAAATTTTTAATAACTATTGTAGTATGGGATGTTAGTATCGCTTAGGTAACCTCGGTTTAGGTATTTAGTTAATTTTTCGAATTCCCGCTAGAAAATCGGGAAACAAAGTATGGGGCGGTGTTGCAGGAGTATATTCAATGAATTTAAGACGAAATTTGATATCAATTTGAAAAAAATTTATAAATTTACGTAATTTGAATTTTATATGAAAAATTTTGTATTTGAACGAAAAGTGATTTTTATGATTAGAATGGACAGACACACTATAAAAACTAATAAATCTAATCGAATTGAGATAGCAGAACCAAACAGAACATTTTTAAAACCATTTTTAAATTTTTAATAACTATTGTAGTATGGGATGTTAGTATCGCTTAGGTAACCTCGGTTTAGGTATTTAGTTAATTTTTCGAATTCCCGCTAGAAAATCGGGAAACAAAGTATGGGGCGATGTTGCAGGAGTATATTCAATGAATTTAAGACGAAATTTGATATCAATTTGAAAAAAATTTATAAATTTACGTAATTTGAATTTTATATGAAAAATTTTGTATTTGAACGAAAAGTGATTTTTATGATTAGAATGGACAGACACACTATAAAAACTAATAAATCTAATCGAATTGAGATAGCAGAACCAAACAGAACATTTTTAAAACCATTTTTAAATTTTTAATAACTATTGTAGTATGGGATGTTAGTATCGCTTAGGTAACCTCGGTTTAGGTATTTAGTTAATTTTTCGAATTCCCGCTAGAAAATCGGGAAACAAAGTATGGGGCGGTGTTGCAGGAGTATATTCAATGAATTTAAGACGAAATTTGATATCAATTTGAAAAAAATTTATAAATTTACGTAATTTGAATTTTATATGAAAAATTTTGTATTTGAACGAAAAGTGATTTTTATGATTAGAATGGACAGACACACTATAAAAACTAATAAATCTAATCGAATTGAGATAGCAGAACCAAACAGAACATTTTTAAAACCATTTTTAAATTTTTAATAACTATTGTAGTATGGGATGTTAGTATCGCTTAGGTAACCTCGGTTTAGGTATTTAGTTAATTTTTCGAATTCCCGCTAGAAAATCGGGAAACAAAGTATGGGGCGGTGTTGCAGGAGTATATTCAATGAATTTAAGACGAAATTTGATATCAATTTGAAAAAAATTTATAAATTTACGTAATTTGAATTTTATATGAAAAATTTTGTATTTGAACGAAAAGTGATTTTTATGATTAGAATGGACAGACACACTATAAAAACTAATAAATCTAATCGAATTGAGATAGCAGAACCAAACAGAACATTTTTAAAACCATTTTTAAATTTTTAATAACTATTGTAGTATGGGATGTTAGTATCGCTTAGGTAACCTCGGTTTAGGTATTTAGTTAATTTTTCGAATTCCCGCTAGAAAATCGGGAAACAAAGTATGGGGCGGTGTTGCAGGAGTATATTCAATGAATTTAAGACGAAATTTGATATCAATTTGAAAAAAATTTATAAATTTACGTAATTTGAATTTTATATGAAAAATTTTGTATTTGAACGAAAAGTGATTTTTATGATTAGAATGGACAGACACACTATAAAAACTAATAAATCTAATCGAATTGAGATAGCAGAACCAAACAGAACATTTTTAAAACCATTTTTAAATTTTTAATAACTATTGTAGTATGGGATGTTAGTATCGCTTAGGTAACCTCGGTTTAGGTATTTAGTTAATTTTTCGAATTCCCGCTAGAAAATCGGGAAACAAAGTATGGGGCGGTGTTGCAGGAGTATATTCAATGAATTTAAGACGAAATTTGATATCAATTTGAAAAAAATTTATAAATTTACGTAATTTGAATTTTATATGAAAAATTTTGTATTTGAACGAAAAGTGATTTTTATGATTAGAATGGACAGACACACTATAAAAACTAATAAATCTAATCGAATTGAGATAGCAGAACCAAACAGAACATTTTTAAAACCATTTTTAAATTTTTAATAACTATTGTAGTATGGGATGTTAGTATCGCTTAGGTAACCTCGGTTTAGGTATTTAGTTAATTTTTCGAATTCCCGCTAGAAAATCGGGAAACAAAGTATGGGGCGGTGTTGCAGGAGTATATTCAATGAATTTAAGACGAAATTTGATATCAATTTGAAAAAAATTTATAAATTTACGTAATTTGAATTTTATATGAAAAATTTTGTATTTGAACGAAAAGTGATTTTTATGATTAGAATGGACAGACACACTATAAAAACTAATAAATCTAATCGAATTGAGATAGCAGAACCAAACAGAACATTTTTAAAACCATTTTTAAATTTTTAATAACTATTGTAGTATGGGATGTTAGTATCGCTTAGGTAACCTCGGTTTAGGTATTTAGTTAATTTTTCGAATTCCGCTAGAAAATCGGGAAACAAAGTATGGGGCGGTGTTGCAGGAGTATATTCAATGAATTTAAGACGAAATTTGATATCAATTTGAAAAAAATTTATAAATTTACGTAATTTGAATTTTATATGAAAAATTTTGTATTTGAACGAAAAGTGATTTTTATGATTAGAATGGACAGACACACTATAAAAACCAATAAATCTAATCGAATTGAGATAGCAGAACCAAACAGAACATTTTTAAAACCATTTTTAAATTTTTAATAACTATTGTAGTATGGGATGTTAGTATCGCTTAGGTAACCTCGGTTTAGGTATTTAGTTAATTTTTCGAATTCCCGCTAGAAAATCGGGAAACAAAGTATGGGGCGGTGTTGCAGGAGTATATTCAATGAATTTAAGACGAAATTTGATATCAATTTGAAAAAAATTTATAAATTTACGTAATTTGAATTTTATATGAAAAATTTTGTATTTGAACGAAAAGTGATTTTTATGATTAGAATGGACAGACACACTATAAAAACTAATAAATCTAATCGAATTGAGATAGCAGAACCAAACAGAACATTTTTAAAACCATTTTTAAATTTTTAATAACTATTGTAGTATGGGATGTTAGTATCGCTTAGGTAACCTCGGTTTAGGTATTTAGTTAATTTTTCGAATTCCCGCTAGAAAATCGGGAAACAAAGTATGGGGCGGTGTTGCAGGAGTATATTCAATGAATTTAAGACGAAATTTGATATCAATTTGAAAAAAATTTATAAATTTACGTAATTTGAATTTTATATGAAAAATTTTGTATTTGAACGAAAAGTGATTTTTATGATTAGAATGGACAGACACACTATAAAAACTAATAAATCTAATCGAATTGAGATAGCAGAACCAAACAGAACATTTTTAAAACCATTTTTAAATTTTTAATAACTATTGTAGTATGGGATGTTAGTATCGCTTAGGTAACCTCGGTTTAGGTATTTAGTTAATTTTTCGAATTCCCGCTAGAAAATCGGGAAACAAAGTATGGGGCGGTGTTGCAGGAGTATATTCAATGAATTTAAGACGAAATTTGATATCAATTTGAAAAAAATTTATAAATTTACGTAATTTGAATTTTATATGAAAAATTTTGTATTTGAACGAAAAGTGATTTTTATGATTAGAATGGACAGACACACTATAAAAACTAATAAATCTAATCGAATTGAGATAGCAGAACCAAACAGAACATTTTTAAAACCATTTTTAAATTTTTAATAACTATTGTAGTATGGGATGTTAGTATCGCTTAGGTAACCTCGGTTTAGGTATTTAGTTAATTTTTCGAATTCCCGCTAGAAAATCGGGAAACAAAGTATGGGGCGGTGTTGCAGGAGTATATTCAATGAATTTAAGACGAAATTTGATATCAATTTGAAAAAAATTTATAAATTTACGTAATTTGAATTTTATATGAAAAATTTTGTATTTGAACGAAAAGTGATTTTTATGATTAGAATGGACAGACACACTATAAAAACTAATAAATCTAATCGAATTGAGATAGCAGAACCAAACAGAACATTTTTAAAACCATTTTTAAATTTTTAATAACTATTGTAGTATGGGATGTTAGTATCGCTTAGGTAACCTCGGTTTAGGTATTTAGTTAATTTTTCGAATTCCCGCTAGAAAATCGGGAAACAAAGTATGGGGCGGTGTTGCAGGAGTATATTCAATGAATTTAAGACGAAATTTGATATCAATTTGAAAAAAATTTATAAATTTACGTAATTTGAATTTTATATGAAAAATTTTGTATTTGAACGAAAAGTGATTTTTATGATTAGAATGGACAGACACACTATAAAAACTAATAAATCTAATCGAATTGAGATAGCAGAACCAAACAGAACATTTTTAAAACCATTTTTAAATTTTTAATAACTATTGTAGTATGGGATGTTAGTATCGCTTAGGTAACCTCGGTTTAGGTATTTAGTTAATTTTTCGAATTCCCGCTAGAAAATCGGGAAACAAAGTATGGGGCGGTGTTGCAGGAGTATATTCAATGAATTTAAGACGAAATTTGATATCAATTTGAAAAAAATTTATAAATTTACGTAATTTGAATTTTATATGAAAAATTTTGTATTTGAACGAAAAGTGATTTTTATGATTAGAATGGACAGACACACTATAAAAACCAATAAATCTAATCGAATTGAGATAGCAGAACCAAACAGAACATTTTTAAAACCATTTTTAAATTTTTAATAACTATTGTAGTATGGGATGTTAGTATCGCTTAGGTAACCTCGGTTTAGGTATTTAGTTAATTTTTCGAATTCCCGCTAGAAAATCGGGAAACAAAGTATGGGGCGGTGTTGCAGGAGTATATTCAATGAATTTAAGACGAAATTTGATATCAATTTGAAAAAAATTTATAAATTTACGTAATTTGAATTTTATATGAAAAATTTTGTATTTGAACGAAAAGTGATTTTTATGATTAGAATGGACAGACACACTATAAAAACTAATAAATCTAATCGAATTGAGATAGCAGAACCAAACAGAACATTTTTAAAACCATTTTTAAATTTTTAATAACTATTGTAGTATGGGATGTTAGTATCGCTTAGGTAACCTCGGTTTAGGTATTTAGTTAATTTTTCGAATTCCCGCTAGAAAATCGGGAAACAAAGTATGGGGCGGTGTTGCAGGAGTATATTCAATGAATTTAAGACGAAATTTGATATCAATTTGAAAAAAATTTATAAATTTACGTAATTTGAATTTTATATGAAAAATTTTGTATTTGAACGAAAAGTGATTTTTATGATTAGAATGGACAGACACACTATAAAAACTAATAAATCTAATCGAATTGAGATAGCAGAACCAAACAGAACATTTTTAAAACCATTTTTAAATTTTTAATAACTATTGTAGTATGGGATGTTAGTATCGCTTAGGTAACCTCGGTTTAGGTATTTAGTTAATTTTTCGAATTCCCGCTAGAAAATCGGGAAACAAAGTATGGGGCGGTGTTGCAGGAGTATATTCAATGAATTTAAGACGAAATTTGATATCAATTTGAAAAAAATTTATAAATTTACGTAATTTGAATTTTATATGAAAAATTTTGTATTTGAACGAAAAGTGATTTTTATGATTAGAATGGACAGACACACTATAAAAACTAATAAATCTAATCGAATTGAGATAGCAGAACCAAACAGAACATTTTTAAAACCATTTTTAAATTTTTAATAACTATTGTAGTATGGGATGTTAGTATCGCTTAGGTAACCTCGGTTTAGGTATTTAGTTAATTTTTCGAATTCCCGCTAGAAAATCGGGAAACAAAGTATGGGGCGGTGTTGCAGGAGTATATTCAATGAATTTAAGACGAAATTTGATATCAATTTGAAAAAAATTTATAAATTTACGTAATTTGAATTTTATATGAAAAATTTTGTATTTGAACGAAAAGTGATTTTTATGATTAGAATGGACAGACACACTATAAAAACTAATAAATCTAATCGAATTGAGATAGCAGAACCAAACAGAACATTTTTAAAACCATTTTTAAATTTTTAATAACTATTGTAGTATGGGATGTTAGTATCGCTTAGGTAACCTCGGTTTAGGTATTTAGTTAATTTTTCGAATTCCCGCTAGAAAATCGGGAAACAAAGTATGGGGCGGTGTTGCAGGAGTATATTCAATGAATTTAAGACGAAATTTGATATCAATTTGAAAAAAATTTATAAATTTACGTAATTTGAATTTTATATGAAAAATTTTGTATTTGAACGAAAAGTGATTTTTATGATTAGAATGGACAGACACACTATAAAAACTAATAAATCTAATCGAATTGAGATAGCAGAACCAAACAGAACATTTTTAAAACCATTTTTAAATTTTTAATAACTATTGTAGTATGGGATGTTAGTATCGCTTAGGTAACCTCGGTTTAGGTATTTAGTTAATTTTTCGAATTCCCGCTAGAAAATCGGGAAACAAAGTATGGGGCGGTGTTGCAGGAGTATATTCAATGAATTTAAGACGAAATTTGATATCAATTTGAAAAAAATTTATAAATTTACGTAATTTGAATTTTATATGAAAAATTTTGTATTTGAACGAAAAGTGATTTTTATGATTAGAATGGACAGACACACTATAAAAACTAATAAATCTAATCGAATTGAGATAGCAGAACCAAACAGAACATTTTTAAAACCATTTTTAAATTTTTAATAACTATTGTAGTATGGGATGTTAGTATCGCTTAGGTAACCTCGGTTTAGGTATTTAGTTAATTTTTCGAATTCCCGCTAGAAAATCGGGAAACAAAGTATGGGGCGGTGTTGCAGGAGTATATTCAATGAATTTAAGACGAAATTTGATATCAATTTGAAAAAAATTTATAAATTTACGTAATTTGAATTTTATATGAAAAATTTTGTATTTGAACGAAAAGTGATTTTTATGATTAGAATGGACAGACACACTATAAAAACTAATAAATCTAATCGAATTGAGATAGCAGAACCAAACAGAACATTTTTAAAACCATTTTTAAATTTTTAATAACTATTGTAGTATGGGATGTTAGTATCGCTTAGGTAACCTCGGTTTAGGTATTTAGTTAATTTTTCGAATTCCCGCTAGAAAATCGGGAAACAAAGTATGGGGCGGTGTTGCAGGAGTATATTCAATGAATTTAAGACGAAATTTGATATCAATTTGAAAAAAATTTATAAATTTACGTAATTTGAATTTTATATGAAAAATTTTGTATTTGAACGAAAAGTGATTTTTATGATTAGAATGGACAGACACACTATAAAAACTAATAAATCTAATCGAATTGAGATAGCAGAACCAAACAGAACATTTTTAAAACCATTTTTAAATTTTTAATAACTATTGTAGTATGGGATGTTAGTATCGCTTAGGTAACCTCGGTTTAGGTATTTAGTTAATTTTTCGAATTCCCGCTAGAAAATCGGGAAACAAAGTATGGGGCGGTGTTGCAGGAGTATATTCAATGAATTTAAGACGAAATTTGATATCAATTTGAAAAAAATTTATAAATTTACGTAATTTGAATTTTATATGAAAAATTTTGTATTTGAACGAAAAGTGATTTTTATGATTAGAATGGACAGACACACTATAAAAACTAATAAATCTAATCGAATTGAGATAGCAGAACCAAACAGAACATTTTTAAAACCATTTTTAAATTTTTAATAACTATTGTAGTATGGGATGTTAGTATCGCTTAGGTAACCTCGGTTTAGGTATTTAGTTAATTTTTCGAATTCCCGCTAGAAAATCGGGAAACAAAGTATGGGGCGGTGTTGCAGGAGTATATTCAATGAATTTAAGACGAAATTTGATATCAATTTGAAAAAAATTTATAAATTTACGTAATTTGAATTTTATATGAAAAATTTTGTATTTGAACGAAAAGTGATTTTTATGATTAGAATGGACAGACACACTATAAAAACTAATAAATCTAATCGAATTGAGATAGCAGAACCAAACAGAACATTTTTAAAACCATTTTTAAATTTTTAATAACTATTGTAGTATGGGATGTTAGTATCGCTTAGGTAACCTCGGTTTAGGTATTTAGTTAATTTTTCGAATTCCCGCTAGAAAATCGGGAAACAAAGTATGGGGCGGTGTTGCAGGAGTATATTCAATGAATTTAAGACGAAATTTGATATCAATTTGAAAAAAATTTATAAATTTACGTAATTTGAATTTTATATGAAAAATTTTGTATTTGAACGAAAAGTGATTTTTATGATTAGAATGGACAGACACACTATAAAAACTAATAAATCTAATCGAATTGAGATAGCAGAACCAAACAGAACATTTTTAAAACCATTTTTAAATTTTTAATAACTATTGTAGTATGGGATGTTAGTATCGCTTAGGTAACCTCGGTTTAGGTATTTAGTTAATTTTTCGAATTCCCGCTAGAAAATCGGGAAACAAAGTATGGGGCGGTGTTGCAGGAGTATATTCAATGAATTTAAGACGAAATTTGATATCAATTTGAAAAAAATTTATAAATTTACGTAATTTGAATTTTATATGAAAAATTTTGTATTTGAACGAAAAGTGATTTTTATGATTAGAATGGACAGACACACTATAAAAACCAATAAATCTAATCGAATTGAGATAGCAGAACCAAACAGAACATTTTTAAAACCATTTTTAAATTTTTAATAACTATTGTAGTATGGGATGTTAGTATCGCTTAGGTAACCTCGGTTTAGGTATTTAGTTAATTTTTCGAATTCCCGCTAGAAAATCGGGAAACAAAGTATGGGGCGGTGTTGCAGGAGTATATTCAATGAATTTAAGACGAAATTTGATATCAATTTGAAAAAAATTTATAAATTTACGTAATTTGAATTTTATATGAAAAATTTTGTATTTGAACGAAAAGTGATTTTTATGATTAGAATGGACAGACACACTATAAAAACTAATAAATCTAATCGAATTGAGATAGCAGAACCAAACAGAACATTTTTAAAACCATTTTTAAATTTTTAATAACTATTGTAGTATGGGATGTTAGTATCGCTTAGGTAACCTCGGTTTAGGTATTTAGTTAATTTTTCGAATTCCCGCTAGAAAATCGGGAAACAAAGTATGGGGCGGTGTTGCAGGAGTATATTCAATGAATTTAAGACGAAATTTGATATCAATTTGAAAAAAATTTATAAATTTACGTAATTTGAATTTTATATGAAAAATTTTGTATTTGAACGAAAAGTGATTTTTATGATTAGAATGGACAGACACACTATAAAAACTAATAAATCTAATCGAATTGAGATAGCAGAACCAAACAGAACATTTTTAAAACCATTTTTAAATTTTTAATAACTATTGTAGTATGGGATGTTAGTATCGCTTAGGTAACCTCGGTTTAGGTATTTAGTTAATTTTTCGAATTCCCGCTAGAAAATCGGGAAACAAAGTATGGGGCGGTGTTGCAGGAGTATATTCAATGAATTTAAGACGAAATTTGATATCAATTTGAAAAAAATTTATAAATTTACGTAATTTGAATTTTATATGAAAAATTTTGTATTTGAACGAAAAGTGATTTTTATGATTAGAATGGACAGACACACTATAAAAACTAATAAATCTAATCGAATTGAGATAGCAGAACCAAACAGAACATTTTTAAAACCATTTTTAAATTTTTAATAACTATTGTAGTATGGGATGTTAGTATCGCTTAGGTAACCTCGGTTTAGGTATTTAGTTAATTTTTCGAATTCCCGCTAGAAAATCGGGAAACAAAGTATGGGGCGGTGTTGCAGGAGTATATTCAATGAATTTAAGACGAAATTTGATATCAATTTGAAAAAAATTTATAAATTTACGTAATTTGAATTTTATATGAAAAATTTTGTATTTGAACGAAAAGTGATTTTTATGATTAGAATGGACAGACACACTATAAAAACTAATAAATCTAATCGAATTGAGATAGCAGAACCAAACAGAACATTTTTAAAACCATTTTTAAATTTTTAATAACTATTGTAGTATGGGATGTTAGTATCGCTTAGGTAACCTCGGTTTAGGTATTTAGTTAATTTTTCGAATTCCCGCTAGAAAATCGGGAAACAAAGTATGGGGCGGTGTTGCAGGAGTATATTCAATGAATTTAAGACGAAATTTGATATCAATTTGAAAAAAATTTATAAATTTACGTAATTTGAATTTTATATGAAAAATTTTGTATTTGAACGAAAAGTGATTTTTATGATTAGAATGGACAGACACACTATAAAAACTAATAAATCTAATCGAATTGAGATAGCAGAACCAAACAGAACATTTTTAAAACCATTTTTAAATTTTTAATAACTATTGTAGTATGGGATGTTAGTATCGCTTAGGTAACCTCGGTTTAGGTATTTAGTTAATTTTTCGAATTCCCGCTAGAAAATCGGGAAACAAAGTATGGGGCGGTGTTGCAGGAGTATATTCAATGAATTTAAGACGAAATTTGATATCAATTTGAAAAAAATTTATAAATTTACGTAATTTGAATTTTATATGAAAAATTTTGTATTTGAACGAAAAGTGATTTTTATGATTAGAATGGACAGACACACTATAAAAACTAATAAATCTAATCGAATTGAGATAGCAGAACCAAACAGAACATTTTTAAAACCATTTTTAAATTTTTAATAACTATTGTAGTATGGGATGTTAGTATCGCTTAGGTAACCTCGGTTTAGGTATTTAGTTAATTTTTCGAATTCCCGCTAGAAAATCGGGAAACAAAGTATGGGGCGGTGTTGCAGGAGTATATTCAATGAATTTAAGACGAAATTTGATATCAATTTGAAAAAAATTTATAAATTTACGTAATTTGAATTTTATATGAAAAATTTTGTATTTGAACGAAAAGTGATTTTTATGATTAGAATGGACAGACACACTATAAAAACTAATAAATCTAATCGAATTGAGATAGCAGAACCAAACAGAACATTTTTAAAACCATTTTTAAATTTTTAATAACTATTGTAGTATGGGATGTTAGTATCGCTTAGGTAACCTCGGTTTAGGTATTTAGTTAATTTTTCGAATTCCCGCTAGAAAATCGGGAAACAAAGTATGGGGCGGTGTTGCAGGAGTATATTCAATGAATTTAAGACGAAATTTGATATCAATTTGAAAAAAATTTATAAATTTACGTAATTTGAATTTTATATGAAAAATTTTGTATTTGAACGAAAAGTGATTTTTATGATTAGAATGGACAGACACACTATAAAAACTAATAAATCTAATCGAATTGAGATAGCAGAACCAAACAGAACATTTTTAAAACCATTTTTAAATTTTTAATAACTATTGTAGTATGGGATGTTAGTATCGCTTAGGTAACCTCGGTTTAGGTATTTAGTTAATTTTTCGAATTCCCGCTAGAAAATCGGGAAACAAAGTATGGGGCGGTGTTGCAGGAGTATATTCAATGAATTTAAGACGAAATTTGATATCAATTTGAAAAAAATTTATAAATTTACGTAATTTGAATTTTATATGAAAAATTTTGTATTTGAACGAAAAGTGATTTTTATGATTAGAATGGACAGACACACTATAAAAACTAATAAATCTAATCGAATTGAGATAGCAGAACCAAACAGAACATTTTTAAAACCATTTTTAAATTTTTAATAACTATTGTAGTATGGGATGTTAGTATCGCTTAGGTAACCTCGGTTTAGGTATTTAGTTAATTTTTCGAATTCCCGCTAGAAAATCGGGAAACAAAGTATGGGGCGGTGTTGCAGGAGTATATTCAATGAATTTAAGACGAAATTTGATATCAATTTGAAAAAAATTTATAAATTTACGTAATTTGAATTTTATATGAAAAATTTTGTATTTGAACGAAAAGTGATTTTTATGATTAGAATGGACAGACACACTATAAAAACTAATAAATCTAATCGAATTGAGATAGCAGAACCAAACAGAACATTTTTAAAACCATTTTTAAATTTTTAATAACTATTGTAGTATGGGATGTTAGTATCGCTTAGGTAACCTCGGTTTAGGTATTTAGTTAATTTTTCGAATTCCCGCTAGAAAATCGGGAAACAAAGTATGGGGCGGTGTTGCAGGAGTATATTCAATGAATTTAAGACGAAATTTGATATCAATTTGAAAAAAATTTATAAATTTACGTAATTTGAATTTTATATGAAAAATTTTGTATTTGAACGAAAAGTGATTTTTATGATTAGAATGGACAGACACACTATAAAAACTAATAAATCTAATCGAATTGAGATAGCAGAACCAAACAGAACATTTTTAAAACCATTTTTAAATTTTTAATAACTATTGTAGTATGGGATGTTAGTATCGCTTAGGTAACCTCGGTTTAGGTATTTAGTTAATTTTTCGAATTCCCGCTAGAAAATCGGGAAACAAAGTATGGGGCGGTGTTGCAGGAGTATATTCAATGAATTTAAGACGAAATTTGATATCAATTTGAAAAAAATTTATAAATTTACGTAATTTGAATTTTATATGAAAAATTTTGTATTTGAACGAAAAGTGATTTTTATGATTAGAATGGACAGACACACTATAAAAACTAATAAATCTAATCGAATTGAGATAGCAGAACCAAACAGAACATTTTTAAAACCATTTTTAAATTTTTAATAACTATTGTAGTATGGGATGTTAGTATCGCTTAGGTAACCTCGGTTTAGGTATTTAGTTAATTTTTCGAATTCCCGCTAGAAAATCGGGAAACAAAGTATGGGGCGGTGTTGCAGGAGTATATTCAATGAATTTAAGACGAAATTTGATATCAATTTGAAAAAAATTTATAAATTTACGTAATTTGAATTTTATATGAAAAATTTTGTATTTGAACGAAAAGTGATTTTTATGATTAGAATGGACAGACACACTATAAAAACTAATAAATCTAATCGAATTGAGATAGCAGAACCAAACAGAACATTTTTAAAACCATTTTTAAATTTTTAATAACTATTGTAGTATGGGATGTTAGTATCGCTTAGGTAACCTCGGTTTAGGTATTTAGTTAATTTTTCGAATTCCCGCTAGAAAATCGGGAAACAAAGTATGGGGCGGTGTTGCAGGAGTATATTCAATGAATTTAAGACGAAATTTGATATCAATTTGAAAAAAATTTATAAATTTACGTAATTTGAATTTTATATGAAAAATTTTGTATTTGAACGAAAAGTGATTTTTATGATTAGAATGGACAGACACACTATAAAAACTAATAAATCTAATCGAATTGAGATAGCAGAACCAAACAGAACATTTTTAAAACCATTTTTAAATTTTTAATAACTATTGTAGTATGGGATGTTAGTATCGCTTAGGTAACCTCGGTTTAGGTATTTAGTTAATTTTTCGAATTCCCGCTAGAAAATCGGGAAACAAAGTATGGGGCGGTGTTGCAGGAGTATATTCAATGAATTTAAGACGAAATTTGATATCAATTTGAAAAAAATTTATAAATTTACGTAATTTGAATTTTATATGAAAAATTTTGTATTTGAACGAAAAGTGATTTTTATGATTAGAATGGACAGACACACTATAAAAACTAATAAATCTAATCGAATTGAGATAGCAGAACCAAACAGAACATTTTTAAAACCATTTTTAAATTTTTAATAACTATTGTAGTATGGGATGTTAGTATCGCTTAGGTAACCTCGGTTTAGGTATTTAGTTAATTTTTCGAATTCCCGCTAGAAAATCGGGAAACAAAGTATGGGGCGGTGTTGCAGGAGTATATTCAATGAATTTAAGACGAAATTTGATATCAATTTGAAAAAAATTTATAAATTTACGTAATTTGAATTTTATATGAAAAATTTTGTATTTGAACGAAAAGTGATTTTTATGATTAGAATGGACAGACACACTATAAAAACCAATAAATCTAATCGAATTGAGATAGCAGAACCAAACAGAACATTTTTAAAACCATTTTTAAATTTTTAATAACTATTGTAGTATGGGATGTTAGTATCGCTTAGGTAACCTCGGTTTAGGTATTTAGTTAATTTTTCGAATTCCCGCTAGAAAATCGGGAAACAAAGTATGGGGCGGTGTTGCAGGAGTATATTCAATGAATTTAAGACGAAATTTGATATCAATTTGAAAAAAATTTATAAATTTACGTAATTTGAATTTTATATGAAAAATTTTGTATTTGAACGAAAAGTGATTTTTATGATTAGAATGGACAGACACACTATAAAAACTAATAAATCTAATCGAATTGAGATAGCAGAACCAAACAGAACATTTTTAAAACCATTTTTAAATTTTTAATAACTATTGTAGTATGGGATGTTAGTATCGCTTAGGTAACCTCGGTTTAGGTATTTAGTTAATTTTTCGAATTCCCGCTAGAAAATCGGGAAACAAAGTATGGGGCGGTGTTGCAGGAGTATATTCAATGAATTTAAGACGAAATTTGATATCAATTTGAAAAAAATTTATAAATTTACGTAATTTGAATTTTATATGAAAAATTTTGTATTTGAACGAAAAGTGATTTTTATGATTAGAATGGACAGACACACTATAAAAACTAATAAATCTAATCGAATTGAGATAGCAGAACCAAACAGAACATTTTTAAAACCATTTTTAAATTTTTAATAACTATTGTAGTATGGGATGTTAGTATCGCTTAGGTAACCTCGGTTTAGGTATTTAGTTAATTTTTCGAATTCCCGCTAGAAAATCGGGAAACAAAGTATGGGGCGGTGTTGCAGGAGTATATTCAATGAATTTAAGACGAAATTTGATATCAATTTGAAAAAAATTTATAAATTTACGTAATTTGAATTTTATATGAAAAATTTTGTATTTGAACGAAAAGTGATTTTTATGATTAGAATGGACAGACACACTATAAAAACTAATAAATCTAATCGAATTGAGATAGCAGAACCAAACAGAACATTTTTAAAACCATTTTTAAATTTTTAATAACTATTGTAGTATGGGATGTTAGTATCGCTTAGGTAACCTCGGTTTAGGTATTTAGTTAATTTTTCGAATTCCCGCTAGAAAATCGGGAAACAAAGTATGGGGCGGTGTTGCAGGAGTATATTCAATGAATTTAAGACGAAATTTGATATCAATTTGAAAAAAATTTATAAATTTACGTAATTTGAATTTTATATGAAAAATTTTGTATTTGAACGAAAAGTGATTTTTATGATTAGAATGGACAGACACACTATAAAAACTAATAAATCTAATCGAATTGAGATAGCAGAACCAAACAGAACATTTTTAAAACCATTTTTAAATTTTTAATAACTATTGTAGTATGGGATGTTAGTATCGCTTAGGTAACCTCGGTTTAGGTATTTAGTTAATTTTTCGAATTCCCGCTAGAAAATCGGGAAACAAAGTATGGGGCGGTGTTGCAGGAGTATATTCAATGAATTTAAGACGAAATTTGATATCAATTTGAAAAAAATTTATAAATTTACGTAATTTGAATTTTATATGAAAAATTTTGTATTTGAACGAAAAGTGATTTTTATGATTAGAATGGACAGACACACTATAAAAACTAATAAATCTAATCGAATTGAGATAGCAGAACCAAACAGAACATTTTTAAAACCATTTTTAAATTTTTAATAACTATTGTAGTATGGGATGTTAGTATCGCTTAGGTAACCTCGGTTTAGGTATTTAGTTAATTTTTCGAATTCCCGCTAGAAAATCGGGAAACAAAGTATGGGGCGGTGTTGCAGGAGTATATTCAATGAATTTAAGACGAAATTTGATATCAATTTGAAAAAAATTTATAAATTTACGTAATTTGAATTTTATATGAAAAATTTTGTATTTGAACGAAAAGTGATTTTTATGATTAGAATGGACAGACACACTATAAAAACTAATAAATCTAATCGAATTGAGATAGCAGAACCAAACAGAACATTTTTAAAACCATTTTTAAATTTTTAATAACTATTGTAGTATGGGATGTTAGTATCGCTTAGGTAACCTCGGTTTAGGTATTTAGTTAATTTTTCGAATTCCCGCTAGAAAATCGGGAAACAAAGTATGGGGCGGTGTTGCAGGAGTATATTCAATGAATTTAAGACGAAATTTGATATCAATTTGAAAAAAATTTATAAATTTACGTAATTTGAATTTTATATGAAAAATTTTGTATTTGAACGAAAAGTGATTTTTATGATTAGAATGGACAGACACACTATAAAAACCAATAAATCTAATCGAATTGAGATAGCAGAACCAAACAGAACATTTTTAAAACCATTTTTAAATTTTTAATAACTATTGTAGTATGGGATGTTAGTATCGCTTAGGTAACCTCGGTTTAGGTATTTAGTTAATTTTTCGAATTCCCGCTAGAAAATCGGGAAACAAAGTATGGGGCGGTGTTGCAGGAGTATATTCAATGAATTTAAGACGAAATTTGATATCAATTTGAAAAAAATTTATAAATTTACGTAATTTGAATTTTATATGAAAAATTTTGTATTTGAACGAAAAGTGATTTTTATGATTAGAATGGACAGACACACTATAAAAACTAATAAATCTAATCGAATTGAGATAGCAGAACCAAACAGAACATTTTTAAAACCATTTTTAAATTTTTAATAACTATTGTAGTATGGGATGTTAGTATCGCTTAGGTAACCTCGGTTTAGGTATTTAGTTAATTTTTCGAATTCCCGCTAGAAAATCGGGAAACAAAGTATGGGGCGGTGTTGCAGGAGTATATTCAATGAATTTAAGACGAAATTTGATATCAATTTGAAAAAAATTTATAAATTTACGTAATTTGAATTTTATATGAAAAATTTTGTATTTGAACGAAAAGTGATTTTTATGATTAGAATGGACAGACACACTATAAAAACTAATAAATCTAATCGAATTGAGATAGCAGAACCAAACAGAACATTTTTAAAACCATTTTTAAATTTTTAATAACTATTGTAGTATGGGATGTTAGTATCGCTTAGGTAACCTCGGTTTAGGTATTTAGTTAATTTTTCGAATTCCCGCTAGAAAATCGGGAAACAAAGTATGGGGCGGTGTTGCAGGAGTATATTCAATGAATTTAAGACGAAATTTGATATCAATTTGAAAAAAATTTATAAATTTACGTAATTTGAATTTTATATGAAAAATTTTGTATTTGAACGAAAAGTGATTTTTATGATTAGAATGGACAGACACACTATAAAAACTAATAAATCTAATCGAATTGAGATAGCAGAACCAAACAGAACATTTTTAAAACCATTTTTAAATTTTTAATAACTATTGTAGTATGGGATGTTAGTATCGCTTAGGTAACCTCGGTTTAGGTATTTAGTTAATTTTTCGAATTCCCGCTAGAAAATCGGGAAACAAAGTATGGGGCGGTGTTGCAGGAGTATATTCAATGAATTTAAGACGAAATTTGATATCAATTTGAAAAAAATTTATAAATTTACGTAATTTGAATTTTATATGAAAAATTTTGTATTTGAACGAAAAGTGATTTTTATGATTAGAATGGACAGACACACTATAAAAACTAATAAATCTAATCGAATTGAGATAGCAGAACCAAACAGAACATTTTTAAAACCATTTTTAAATTTTTAATAACTATTGTAGTATGGGATGTTAGTATCGCTTAGGTAACCTCGGTTTAGGTATTTAGTTAATTTTTCGAATTCCCGCTAGAAAATCGGGAAACAAAGTATGGGGCGGTGTTGCAGGAGTATATTCAATGAATTTAAGACGAAATTTGATATCAATTTGAAAAAAATTTATAAATTTACGTAATTTGAATTTTATATGAAAAATTTTGTATTTGAACGAAAAGTGATTTTTATGATTAGAATGGACAGACACACTATAAAAACTAATAAATCTAATCGAATTGAGATAGCAGAACCAAACAGAACATTTTTAAAACCATTTTTAAATTTTTAATAACTATTGTAGTATGGGATGTTAGTATCGCTTAGGTAACCTCGGTTTAGGTATTTAGTTAATTTTTCGAATTCCCGCTAGAAAATCGGGAAACAAAGTATGGGGCGGTGTTGCAGGAGTATATTCAATGAATTTAAGACGAAATTTGATATCAATTTGAAAAAAATTTATAAATTTACGTAATTTGAATTTTATATGAAAAATTTTGTATTTGAACGAAAAGTGATTTTTATGATTAGAATGGACAGACACACTATAAAAACTAATAAATCTAATCGAATTGAGATAGCAGAACCAAACAGAACATTTTTAAAACCATTTTTAAATTTTTAATAACTATTGTAGTATGGGATGTTAGTATCGCTTAGGTAACCTCGGTTTAGGTATTTAGTTAATTTTTCGAATTCCCGCTAGAAAATCGGGAAACAAAGTATGGGGCGGTGTTGCAGGAGTATATTCAATGAATTTAAGACGAAATTTGATATCAATTTGAAAAAAATTTATAAATTTACGTAATTTGAATTTTATATGAAAAATTTTGTATTTGAACGAAAAGTGATTTTTATGATTAGAATGGACAGACACACTATAAAAACTAATAAATCTAATCGAATTGAGATAGCAGAACCAAACAGAACATTTTTAAAACCATTTTTAAATTTTTAATAACTATTGTAGTATGGGATGTTAGTATCGCTTAGGTAACCTCGGTTTAGGTATTTAGTTAATTTTTCGAATTCCCGCTAGAAAATCGGGAAACAAAGTATGGGGCGGTGTTGCAGGAGTATATTCAATGAATTTAAGACGAAATTTGATATCAATTTGAAAAAAATTTATAAATTTACGTAATTTGAATTTTATATGAAAAATTTTGTATTTGAACGAAAAGTGATTTTTATGATTAGAATGGACAGACACACTATAAAAACTAATAAATCTAATCGAATTGAGATAGCAGAACCAAACAGAACATTTTTAAAACCATTTTTAAATTTTTAATAACTATTGTAGTATGGGATGTTAGTATCGCTTAGGTAACCTCGGTTTAGGTATTTAGTTAATTTTTCGAATTCCCGCTAGAAAATCGGGAAACAAAGTATGGGGCGGTGTTGCAGGAGTATATTCAATGAATTTAAGACGAAATTTGATATCAATTTGAAAAAAATTTATAAATTTACGTAATTTGAATTTTATATGAAAAATTTTGTATTTGAACGAAAAGTGATTTTTATGATTAGAATGGACAGACACACTATAAAAACTAATAAATCTAATCGAATTGAGATAGCAGAACCAAACAGAACATTTTTAAAACCATTTTTAAATTTTTAATAACTATTGTAGTATGGGATGTTAGTATCGCTTAGGTAACCTCGGTTTAGGTATTTAGTTAATTTTTCGAATTCCCGCTAGAAAATCGGGAAACAAAGTATGGGGCGGTGTTGCAGGAGTATATTCAATGAATTTAAGACGAAATTTGATATCAATTTGAAAAAAATTTATAAATTTACGTAATTTGAATTTTATATGAAAAATTTTGTATTTGAACGAAAAGTGATTTTTATGATTAGAATGGACAGACACACTATAAAAACTAATAAATCTAATCGAATTGAGATAGCAGAACCAAACAGAACATTTTTAAAACCATTTTTAAATTTTTAATAACTATTGTAGTATGGGATGTTAGTATCGCTTAGGTAACCTCGGTTTAGGTATTTAGTTAATTTTTCGAATTCCCGCTAGAAAATCGGGAAACAAAGTATGGGGCGATGTTGCAGGAGTATATTCAATGAATTTAAGACGAAATTTGATATCAATTTGAAAAAAATTTATAAATTTACGTAATTTGAATTTTATATGAAAAATTTTGTATTTGAACGAAAAGTGATTTTTATGATTAGAATGGACAGACACACTATAAAAACTAATAAATCTAATCGAATTGAGATAGCAGAACCAAACAGAACATTTTTAAAACCATTTTTAAATTTTTAATAACTATTGTAGTATGGGATGTTAGTATCGCTTAGGTAACCTCGGTTTAGGTATTTAGTTAATTTTTCGAATTCCCGCTAGAAAATCGGGAAACAAAGTATGGGGCGGTGTTGCAGGAGTATATTCAATGAATTTAAGACGAAATTTGATATCAATTTGAAAAAAATTTATAAATTTACGTAATTTGAATTTTATATGAAAAATTTTGTATTTGAACGAAAAGTGATTTTTATGATTAGAATGGACAGACACACTATAAAAACTAATAAATCTAATCGAATTGAGATAGCAGAACCAAACAGAACATTTTTAAAACCATTTTTAAATTTTTAATAACTATTGTAGTATGGGATGTTAGTATCGCTTAGGTAACCTCGGTTTAGGTATTTAGTTAATTTTTCGAATTCCCGCTAGAAAATCGGGAAACAAAGTATGGGGCGGTGTTGCAGGAGTATATTCAATGAATTTAAGACGAAATTTGATATCAATTTGAAAAAAATTTATAAATTTACGTAATTTGAATTTTATATGAAAAATTTTGTATTTGAACGAAAAGTGATTTTTATGATTAGAATGGACAGACACACTATAAAAACTAATAAATCTAATCGAATTGAGATAGCAGAACCAAACAGAACATTTTTAAAACCATTTTTAAATTTTTAATAACTATTGTAGTATGGGATGTTAGTATCGCTTAGGTAACCTCGGTTTAGGTATTTAGTTAATTTTTCGAATTCCCGCTAGAAAATCGGGAAACAAAGTATGGGGCGGTGTTGCAGGAGTATATTCAATGAATTTAAGACGAAATTTGATATCAATTTGAAAAAAATTTATAAATTTACGTAATTTGAATTTTATATGAAAAATTTTGTATTTGAACGAAAAGTGATTTTTATGATTAGAATGGACAGACACACTATAAAAACTAATAAATCTAATCGAATTGAGATAGCAGAACCAAACAGAACATTTTTAAAACCATTTTTAAATTTTTAATAACTATTGTAGTATGGGATGTTAGTATCGCTTAGGTAACCTCGGTTTAGGTATTTAGTTAATTTTTCGAATTCCCGCTAGAAAATCGGGAAACAAAGTATGGGGCGGTGTTGCAGGAGTATATTCAATGAATTTAAGACGAAATTTGATATCAATTTGAAAAAAATTTATAAATTTACGTAATTTGAATTTTATATGAAAAATTTTGTATTTGAACGAAAAGTGATTTTTATGATTAGAATGGACAGACACACTATAAAAACTAATAAATCTAATCGAATTGAGATAGCAGAACCAAACAGAACATTTTTAAAACCATTTTTAAATTTTTAATAACTATTGTAGTATGGGATGTTAGTATCGCTTAGGTAACCTCGGTTTAGGTATTTAGTTAATTTTTCGAATTCCCGCTAGAAAATCGGGAAACAAAGTATGGGGCGGTGTTGCAGGAGTATATTCAATGAATTTAAGACGAAATTTGATATCAATTTGAAAAAAATTTATAAATTTACGTAATTTGAATTTTATATGAAAAATTTTGTATTTGAACGAAAAGTGATTTTTATGATTAGAATGGACAGACACACTATAAAAACTAATAAATCTAATCGAATTGAGATAGCAGAACCAAACAGAACATTTTTAAAACCATTTTTAAATTTTTAATAACTATTGTAGTATGGGATGTTAGTATCGCTTAGGTAACCTCGGTTTAGGTATTTAGTTAATTTTTCGAATTCCCGCTAGAAAATCGGGAAACAAAGTATGGGGCGGTGTTGCAGGAGTATATTCAATGAATTTAAGACGAAATTTGATATCAATTTGAAAAAAATTTATAAATTTACGTAATTTGAATTTTATATGAAAAATTTTGTATTTGAACGAAAAGTGATTTTTATGATTAGAATGGACAGACACACTATAAAAACTAATAAATCTAATCGAATTGAGATAGCAGAACCAAACAGAACATTTTTAAAACCATTTTTAAATTTTTAATAACTATTGTAGTATGGGATGTTAGTATCGCTTAGGTAACCTCGGTTTAGGTATTTAGTTAATTTTTCGAATTCCCGCTAGAAAATCGGGAAACAAAGTATGGGGCGGTGTTGCAGGAGTATATTCAATGAATTTAAGACGAAATTTGATATCAATTTGAAAAAAATTTATAAATTTACGTAATTTGAATTTTATATGAAAAATTTTGTATTTGAACGAAAAGTGATTTTTATGATTAGAATGGACAGACACACTATAAAAACTAATAAATCTAATCGAATTGAGATAGCAGAACCAAACAGAACATTTTTAAAACCATTTTTAAATTTTTAATAACTATTGTAGTATGGGATGTTAGTATCGCTTAGGTAACCTCGGTTTAGGTATTTAGTTAATTTTTCGAATTCCCGCTAGAAAATCGGGAAACAAAGTATGGGGCGGTGTTGCAGGAGTATATTCAATGAATTTAAGACGAAATTTGATATCAATTTGAAAAAAATTTATAAATTTACGTAATTTGAATTTTATATGAAAAATTTTGTATTTGAACGAAAAGTGATTTTTATGATTAGAATGGACAGACACACTATAAAAACTAATAAATCTAATCGAATTGAGATAGCAGAACCAAACAGAACATTTTTAAAACCATTTTTAAATTTTTAATAACTATTGTAGTATGGGATGTTAGTATCGCTTAGGTAACCTCGGTTTAGGTATTTAGTTAATTTTTCGAATTCCCGCTAGAAAATCGGGAAACAAAGTATGGGGCGGTGTTGCAGGAGTATATTCAATGAATTTAAGACGAAATTTGATATCAATTTGAAAAAAATTTATAAATTTACGTAATTTGAATTTTATATGAAAAATTTTGTATTTGAACGAAAAGTGATTTTTATGATTAGAATGGACAGACACACTATAAAAACTAATAAATCTAATCGAATTGAGATAGCAGAACCAAACAGAACATTTTTAAAACCATTTTTAAATTTTTAATAACTATTGTAGTATGGGATGTTAGTATCGCTTAGGTAACCTCGGTTTAGGTATTTAGTTAATTTTTCGAATTCCCGCTAGAAAATCGGGAAACAAAGTATGGGGCGGTGTTGCAGGAGTATATTCAATGAATTTAAGACGAAATTTGATATCAATTTGAAAAAAATTTATAAATTTACGTAATTTGAATTTTATATGAAAAATTTTGTATTTGAACGAAAAGTGATTTTTATGATTAGAATGGACAGACACACTATAAAAACTAATAAATCTAATCGAATTGAGATAGCAGAACCAAACAGAACATTTTTAAAACCATTTTTAAATTTTTAATAACTATTGTAGTATGGGATGTTAGTATCGCTTAGGTAACCTCGGTTTAGGTATTTAGTTAATTTTTCGAATTCCCGCTAGAAAATCGGGAAACAAAGTATGGGGCGGTGTTGCAGGAGTATATTCAATGAATTTAAGACGAAATTTGATATCAATTTGAAAAAAATTTATAAATTTACGTAATTTGAATTTTATATGAAAAATTTTGTATTTGAACGAAAAGTGATTTTTATGATTAGAATGGACAGACACACTATAAAAACTAATAAATCTAATCGAATTGAGATAGCAGAACCAAACAGAACATTTTTAAAACCATTTTTAAATTTTTAATAACTATTGTAGTATGGGATGTTAGTATCGCTTAGGTAACCTCGGTTTAGGTATTTAGTTAATTTTTCGAATTCCCGCTAGAAAATCGGGAAACAAAGTATGGGGCGGTGTTGCAGGAGTATATTCAATGAATTTAAGACGAAATTTGATATCAATTTGAAAAAAATTTATAAATTTACGTAATTTGAATTTTATATGAAAAATTTTGTATTTGAACGAAAAGTGATTTTTATGATTAGAATGGACAGACACACTATAAAAACTAATAAATCTAATCGAATTGAGATAGCAGAACCAAACAGAACATTTTTAAAACCATTTTTAAATTTTTAATAACTATTGTAGTATGGGATGTTAGTATCGCTTAGGTAACCTCGGTTTAGGTATTTAGTTAATTTTTCGAATTCCCGCTAGAAAATCGGGAAACAAAGTATGGGGCGGTGTTGCAGGAGTATATTCAATGAATTTAAGACGAAATTTGATATCAATTTGAAAAAAATTTATAAATTTACGTAATTTGAATTTTATATGAAAAATTTTGTATTTGAACGAAAAGTGATTTTTATGATTAGAATGGACAGACACACTATAAAAACTAATAAATCTAATCGAATTGAGATAGCAGAACCAAACAGAACATTTTTAAAACCATTTTTAAATTTTTAATAACTATTGTAGTATGGGATGTTAGTATCGCTTAGGTAACCTCGGTTTAGGTATTTAGTTAATTTTTCGAATTCCCGCTAGAAAATCGGGAAACAAAGTATGGGGCGGTGTTGCAGGAGTATATTCAATGAATTTAAGACGAAATTTGATATCAATTTGAAAAAATTTATAAATTTACGTAATTTGAATTTTATATGAAAAATTTTGTATTTGAACGAAAAGTGATTTTTATGATTAGAATGGACAGACACACTATAAAAACTAATAAATCTAATCGAATTGAGATAGCAGAACCAAACAGAACATTTTTAAAACCATTTTTAAATTTTTAATAACTATTGTAGTATGGGATGTTAGTATCGCTTAGGTAACCTCGGTTTAGGTATTTAGTTAATTTTTCGAATTCCGCTAGAAAATCGGGAAACAAAGTATGGGGCGGTGTTGCAGGAGTATATTCAATGAATTTAAGACGAAATTTGATATCAATTTGAAAAAAATTTATAAATTTACGTAATTTGAATTTTATATGAAAAATTTTGTATTTGAACGAAAAGTGATTTTTATGATTAGAATGGACAGACACACTATAAAAACTAATAAATCTAATCGAATTGAGATAGCAGAACCAAACAGAACATTTTTAAAACCATTTTTAAATTTTTAATAACTATTGTAGTATGGGATGTTAGTATCGCTTAGGTAACCTCGGTTTAGGTATTTAGTTAATTTTTCGAATTCCCGCTAGAAAATCGGGAAACAAAGTATGGGGCGGTGTTGCAGGAGTATATTCAATGAATTTAAGACGAAATTTGATATCAATTTGAAAAAAATTTATAAATTTACGTAATTTGAATTTTATATGAAAAATTTTGTATTTGAACGAAAAGTGATTTTTATGATTAGAATGGACAGACACACTATAAAAACTAATAAATCTAATCGAATTGAGATAGCAGAACCAAACAGAACATTTTTAAAACCATTTTAAATTTTTAATAACTATTGTAGTATGGGATGTTAGTATCGCTTAGGTAACCTCGGTTTAGGTATTTAGTTAATTTTTCGAATTCCCGCTAGAAAATCGGGAAACAAAGTATGGGGCGGTGTTGCAGGAGTATATTCAATGAATTTAAGACGAAATTTGATATCAATTTGAAAAAAATTTATAAATTTACGTAATTTGAATTTTATATGAAAAATTTTGTATTTGAACGAAAAGTGATTTTTATGATTAGAATGGACAGACACACTATAAAAACTAATAAATCTAATCGAATTGAGATAGCAGAACCAAACAGAACATTTTTAAAACCATTTTTAAATTTTTAATAACTATTGTAGTATGGGATGTTAGTATCGCTTAGGTAACCTCGGTTTAGGTATTTAGTTAATTTTTCGAATTCCCGCTAGAAAATCGGGAAACAAAGTATGGGGCGGTGTTGCAGGAGTATATTCAATGAATTTAAGACGAAATTTGATATCAATTTGAAAAAAATTTATAAATTTACGTAATTTGAATTTTATATGAAAAATTTTGTATTTGAACGAAAAGTGATTTTTATGATTAGAATGGACAGACACACTATAAAAACTAATAAATCTAATCGAATTGAGATAGCAGAACCAAACAGAACATTTTTAAAACCATTTTTAAATTTTTAATAACTATTGTAGTATGGGATGTTAGTATCGCTTAGGTAACCTCGGTTTAGGTATTTAGTTAATTTTTCGAATTCCCGCTAGAAAATCGGGAAACAAAGTATGGGGCGGTGTTGCAGGAGTATATTCAATGAATTTAAGACGAAATTTGATATCAATTTGAAAAAAATTTATAAATTTACGTAATTTGAATTTTATATGAAAAATTTTGTATTTGAACGAAAAGTGATTTTTATGATTAGAATGGACAGACACACTATAAAAACTAATAAATCTAATCGAATTGAGATAGCAGAACCAAACAGAACATTTTTAAAACCATTTTTAAATTTTTAATAACTATTGTAGTATGGGATGTTAGTATCGCTTAGGTAACCTCGGTTTAGGTATTTAGTTAATTTTTCGAATTCCCGCTAGAAAATCGGGAAACAAAGTATGGGGCGGTGTTGCAGGAGTATATTCAATGAATTTAAGACGAAATTTGATATCAATTTGAAAAAAATTTATAAATTTACGTAATTTGAATTTTATATGAAAAATTTTGTATTTGAACGAAAAGTGATTTTTATGATTAGAATGGACAGACACACTATAAAAACTAATAAATCTAATCGAATTGAGATAGCAGAACCAAACAGAACATTTTTAAAACCATTTTTAAATTTTTAATAACTATTGTAGTATGGGATGTTAGTATCGCTTAGGTAACCTCGGTTTAGGTATTTAGTTAATTTTTCGAATTCCCGCTAGAAAATCGGGAAACAAAGTATGGGGCGGTGTTGCAGGAGTATATTCAATGAATTTAAGACGAAATTTGATATCAATTTGAAAAAAATTTATAAATTTACGTAATTTGAATTTTATATGAAAAATTTTGTATTTGAACGAAAAGTGATTTTTATGATTAGAATGGACAGACACACTATAAAAACTAATAAATCTAATCGAATTGAGATAGCAGAACCAAACAGAACATTTTTAAAACCATTTTTAAATTTTTAATAACTATTGTAGTATGGGATGTTAGTATCGCTTAGGTAACCTCGGTTTAGGTATTTAGTTAATTTTTCGAATTCCCGCTAGAAAATCGGGAAACAAAGTATGGGGCGGTGTTGCAGGAGTATATTCAATGAATTTAAGACGAAATTTGATATCAATTTGAAAAAAATTTATAAATTTACGTAATTTGAATTTTATATGAAAAATTTTGTATTTGAACGAAAAGTGATTTTTATGATTAGAATGGACAGACACACTATAAAAACTAATAAATCTAATCGAATTGAGATAGCAGAACCAAACAGAACATTTTTAAAACCATTTTTAAATTTTTAATAACTATTGTAGTATGGGATGTTAGTATCGCTTAGGTAACCTCGGTTTAGGTATTTAGTTAATTTTTCGAATTCCCGCTAGAAAATCGGGAAACAAAGTATGGGGCGGTGTTGCAGGAGTATATTCAATGAATTTAAGACGAAATTTGATATCAATTTGAAAAAAATTTATAAATTTACGTAATTTGAATTTTATATGAAAAATTTTGTATTTGAACGAAAAGTGATTTTTATGATTAGAATGGACAGACACACTATAAAAACTAATAAATCTAATCGAATTGAGATAGCAGAACCAAACAGAACATTTTTAAAACCATTTTTAAATTTTTAATAACTATTGTAGTATGGGATGTTAGTATCGCTTAGGTAACCTCGGTTTAGGTATTTAGTTAATTTTTCGAATTCCCGCTAGAAAATCGGGAAACAAAGTATGGGGCGGTGTTGCAGGAGTATATTCAATGAATTTAAGACGAAATTTGATATCAATTTGAAAAAAATTTATAAATTTACGTAATTTGAATTTTATATGAAAAATTTTGTATTTGAACGAAAAGTGATTTTTATGATTAGAATGGACAGACACACTATAAAAACTAATAAATCTAATCGAATTGAGATAGCAGAACCAAACAGAACATTTTTAAAACCATTTTTAAATTTTTAATAACTATTGTAGTATGGGATGTTAGTATCGCTTAGGTAACCTCGGTTTAGGTATTTAGTTAATTTTTCGAATTCCCGCTAGAAAATCGGGAAACAAAGTATGGGGCGGTGTTGCAGGAGTATATTCAATGAATTTAAGACGAAATTTGATATCAATTTGAAAAAAATTTATAAATTTACGTAATTTGAATTTTATATGAAAAATTTTGTATTTGAACGAAAAGTGATTTTTATGATTAGAATGGACAGACACACTATAAAAACTAATAAATCTAATCGAATTGAGATAGCAGAACCAAACAGAACATTTTTAAAACCATTTTTAAATTTTTAATAACTATTGTAGTATGGGATGTTAGTATCGCTTAGGTAACCTCGGTTTAGGTATTTAGTTAATTTTTCGAATTCCCGCTAGAAAATCGGGAAACAAAGTATGGGGCGGTGTTGCAGGAGTATATTCAATGAATTTAAGACGAAATTTGATATCAATTTGAAAAAAATTTATAAATTTACGTAATTTGAATTTTATATGAAAAATTTTGTATTTGAACGAAAAGTGATTTTTATGATTAGAATGGACAGACACACTATAAAAACTAATAAATCTAATCGAATTGAGATAGCAGAACCAAACAGAACATTTTTAAAACCATTTTTAAATTTTTAATAACTATTGTAGTATGGGATGTTAGTATCGCTTAGGTAACCTCGGTTTAGGTATTTAGTTAATTTTTCGAATTCCCGCTAGAAAATCGGGAAACAAAGTATGGGGCGGTGTTGCAGGAGTATATTCAATGAATTTAAGACGAAATTTGATATCAATTTGAAAAAAATTTATAAATTTACGTAATTTGAATTTTATATGAAAAATTTTGTATTTGAACGAAAAGTGATTTTTATGATTAGAATGGACAGACACACTATAAAAACTAATAAATCTAATCGAATTGAGATAGCAGAACCAAACAGAACATTTTTAAAACCATTTTTAAATTTTTAATAACTATTGTAGTATGGGATGTTAGTATCGCTTAGGTAACCTCGGTTTAGGTATTTAGTTAATTTTTCGAATTCCCGCTAGAAAATCGGGAAACAAAGTATGGGGCGGTGTTGCAGGAGTATATTCAATGAATTTAAGACGAAATTTGATATCAATTTGAAAAAAATTTATAAATTTACGTAATTTGAATTTTATATGAAAAATTTTGTATTTGAACGAAAAGTGATTTTTATGATTAGAATGGACAGACACACTATAAAAACTAATAAATCTAATCGAATTGAGATAGCAGAACCAAACAGAACATTTTTAAAACCATTTTTAAATTTTTAATAACTATTGTAGTATGGGATGTTAGTATCGCTTAGGTAACCTCGGTTTAGGTATTTAGTTAATTTTTCGAATTCCCGCTAGAAAATCGGGAAACAAAGTATGGGGCGGTGTTGCAGGAGTATATTCAATGAATTTAAGACGAAATTTGATATCAATTTGAAAAAAATTTATAAATTTACGTAATTTGAATTTTATATGAAAAATTTTGTATTTGAACGAAAAGTGATTTTTATGATTAGAATGGACAGACACACTATAAAAACTAATAAATCTAATCGAATTGAGATAGCAGAACCAAACAGAACATTTTTAAAACCATTTTTAAATTTTTAATAACTATTGTAGTATGGGATGTTAGTATCGCTTAGGTAACCTCGGTTTAGGTATTTAGTTAATTTTTCGAATTCCCGCTAGAAAATCGGGAAACAAAGTATGGGGCGGTGTTGCAGGAGTATATTCAATGAATTTAAGACGAAATTTGATATCAATTTGAAAAAAATTTATAAATTTACGTAATTTGAATTTTATATGAAAAATTTTGTATTTGAACGAAAAGTGATTTTTATGATTAGAATGGACAGACACACTATAAAAACTAATAAATCTAATCGAATTGAGATAGCAGAACCAAACAGAACATTTTTAAAACCATTTTTAAATTTTTAATAACTATTGTAGTATGGGATGTTAGTATCGCTTAGGTAACCTCGGTTTAGGTATTTAGTTAATTTTTCGAATTCCCGCTAGAAAATCGGGAAACAAAGTATGGGGCGGTGTTGCAGGAGTATATTCAATGAATTTAAGACGAAATTTGATATCAATTTGAAAAAAATTTATAAATTTACGTAATTTGAATTTTATATGAAAAATTTTGTATTTGAACGAAAAGTGATTTTTATGATTAGAATGGACAGACACACTATAAAAACTAATAAATCTAATCGAATTGAGATAGCAGAACCAAACAGAACATTTTTAAAACCATTTTTAAATTTTTAATAACTATTGTAGTATGGGATGTTAGTATCGCTTAGGTAACCTCGGTTTAGGTATTTAGTTAATTTTTCGAATTCCCGCTAGAAAATCGGGAAACAAAGTATGGGGCGGTGTTGCAGGAGTATATTCAATGAATTTAAGACGAAATTTGATATCAATTTGAAAAAAATTTATAAATTTACGTAATTTGAATTTTATATGAAAAATTTTGTATTTGAACGAAAAGTGATTTTTATGATTAGAATGGACAGACACACTATAAAAACTAATAAATCTAATCGAATTGAGATAGCAGAACCAAACAGAACATTTTTAAAACCATTTTTAAATTTTTAATAACTATTGTAGTATGGGATGTTAGTATCGCTTAGGTAACCTCGGTTTAGGTATTTAGTTAATTTTTCGAATTCCCGCTAGAAAATCGGGAAACAAAGTATGGGGCGGTGTTGCAGGAGTATATTCAATGAATTTAAGACGAAATTTGATATCAATTTGAAAAAAATTTATAAATTTACGTAATTTGAATTTTATATGAAAAATTTTGTATTTGAACGAAAAGTGATTTTTATGATTAGAATGGACAGACACACTATAAAAACTAATAAATCTAATCGAATTGAGATAGCAGAACCAAACAGAACATTTTTAAAACCATTTTTAAATTTTTAATAACTATTGTAGTATGGGATGTTAGTATCGCTTAGGTAACCTCGGTTTAGGTATTTAGTTAATTTTTCGAATTCCCGCTAGAAAATCGGGAAACAAAGTATGGGGCGGTGTTGCAGGAGTATATTCAATGAATTTAAGACGAAATTTGATATCAATTTGAAAAAAATTTATAAATTTACGTAATTTGAATTTTATATGAAAAATTTTGTATTTGAACGAAAAGTGATTTTTATGATTAGAATGGACAGACACACTATAAAAACTAATAAATCTAATCGAATTGAGATAGCAGAACCAAACAGAACATTTTTAAAACCATTTTTAAATTTTTAATAACTATTGTAGTATGGGATGTTAGTATCGCTTAGGTAACCTCGGTTTAGGTATTTAGTTAATTTTTCGAATTCCCGCTAGAAAATCGGGAAACAAAGTATGGGGCGGTGTTGCAGGAGTATATTCAATGAATTTAAGACGAAATTTGATATCAATTTGAAAAAAATTTATAAATTTACGTAATTTGAATTTTATATGAAAAATTTTGTATTTGAACGAAAAGTGATTTTTATGATTAGAATGGACAGACACACTATAAAAACTAATAAATCTAATCGAATTGAGATAGCAGAACCAAACAGAACATTTTTAAAACCATTTTTAAATTTTTAATAACTATTGTAGTATGGGATGTTAGTATCGCTTAGGTAACCTCGGTTTAGGTATTTAGTTAATTTTTCGAATTCCCGCTAGAAAATCGGGAAACAAAGTATGGGGCGGTGTTGCAGGAGTATATTCAATGAATTTAAGACGAAATTTGATATCAATTTGAAAAAAATTTATAAATTTACGTAATTTGAATTTTATATGAAAAATTTTGTATTTGAACGAAAAGTGATTTTTATGATTAGAATGGACAGACACACTATAAAAACTAATAAATCTAATCGAATTGAGATAGCAGAACCAAACAGAACATTTTTAAAACCATTTTTAAATTTTTAATAACTATTGTAGTATGGGATGTTAGTATCGCTTAGGTAACCTCGGTTTAGGTATTTAGTTAATTTTTCGAATTCCCGCTAGAAAATCGGGAAACAAAGTATGGGGCGGTGTTGCAGGAGTATATTCAATGAATTTAAGACGAAATTTGATATCAATTTGAAAAAAATTTATAAATTTACGTAATTTGAATTTTATATGAAAAATTTTGTATTTGAACGAAAAGTGATTTTTATGATTAGAATGGACAGACACACTATAAAAACTAATAAATCTAATCGAATTGAGATAGCAGAACCAAACAGAACATTTTTAAAACCATTTTTAAATTTTTAATAACTATTGTAGTATGGGATGTTAGTATCGCTTAGGTAACCTCGGTTTAGGTATTTAGTTAATTTTTCGAATTCCCGCTAGAAAATCGGGAAACAAAGTATGGGGCGGTGTTGCAGGAGTATATTCAATGAATTTAAGACGAAATTTGATATCAATTTGAAAAAAATTTATAAATTTACGTAATTTGAATTTTATATGAAAAATTTTGTATTTGAACGAAAAGTGATTTTTATGATTAGAATGGACAGACACACTATAAAAACTAATAAATCTAATCGAATTGAGATAGCAGAACCAAACAGAACATTTTTAAAACCATTTTTAAATTTTTAATAACTATTGTAGTATGGGATGTTAGTATCGCTTAGGTAACCTCGGTTTAGGTATTTAGTTAATTTTTCGAATTCCCGCTAGAAAATCGGGAAACAAAGTATGGGGCGGTGTTGCAGGAGTATATTCAATGAATTTAAGACGAAATTTGATATCAATTTGAAAAAAATTTATAAATTTACGTAATTTGAATTTTATATGAAAAATTTTGTATTTGAACGAAAAGTGATTTTTATGATTAGAATGGACAGACACACTATAAAAACTAATAAATCTAATCGAATTGAGATAGCAGAACCAAACAGAACATTTTTAAAACCATTTTTAAATTTTTAATAACTATTGTAGTATGGGATGTTAGTATCGCTTAGGTAACCTCGGTTTAGGTATTTAGTTAATTTTTCGAATTCCCGCTAGAAAATCGGGAAACAAAGTATGGGGCGGTGTTGCAGGAGTATATTCAATGAATTTAAGACGAAATTTGATATCAATTTGAAAAAAATTTATAAATTTACGTAATTTGAATTTTATATGAAAAATTTTGTATTTGAACGAAAAGTGATTTTTATGATTAGAATGGACAGACACACTATAAAAACTAATAAATCTAATCGAATTGAGATAGCAGAACCAAACAGAACATTTTTAAAACCATTTTTAAATTTTTAATAACTATTGTAGTATGGGATGTTAGTATCGCTTAGGTAACCTCGGTTTAGGTATTTAGTTAATTTTTCGAATTCCCGCTAGAAAATCGGGAAACAAAGTATGGGGCGGTGTTGCAGGAGTATATTCAATGAATTTAAGACGAAATTTGATATCAATTTGAAAAAAATTTATAAATTTACGTAATTTGAATTTTATATGAAAAATTTTGTATTTGAACGAAAAGTGATTTTTATGATTAGAATGGACAGACACACTATAAAAACCAATAAATCTAATCGAATTGAGATAGCAGAACCAAACAGAACATTTTTAAAACCATTTTTAAATTTTTAATAACTATTGTAGTATGGGATGTTAGTATCGCTTAGGTAACCTCGGTTTAGGTATTTAGTTAATTTTTCGAATTCCCGCTAGAAAATCGGGAAACAAAGTATGGGGCGGTGTTGCAGGAGTATATTCAATGAATTTAAGACGAAATTTGATATCAATTTGAAAAAAATTTATAAATTTACGTAATTTGAATTTTATATGAAAAATTTTGTATTTGAACGAAAAGTGATTTTTATGATTAGAATGGACAGACACACTATAAAAACTAATAAATCTAATCGAATTGAGATAGCAGAACCAAACAGAACATTTTTAAAACCATTTTTAAATTTTTAATAACTATTGTAGTATGGGATGTTAGTATCGCTTAGGTAACCTCGGTTTAGGTATTTAGTTAATTTTTCGAATTCCCGCTAGAAAATCGGGAAACAAAGTATGGGGCGGTGTTGCAGGAGTATATTCAATGAATTTAAGACGAAATTTGATATCAATTTGAAAAAAATTTATAAATTTACGTAATTTGAATTTTATATGAAAAATTTTGTATTTGAACGAAAAGTGATTTTTATGATTAGAATGGACAGACACACTATAAAAACTAATAAATCTAATCGAATTGAGATAGCAGAACCAAACAGAACATTTTTAAAACCATTTTTAAATTTTTAATAACTATTGTAGTATGGGATGTTAGTATCGCTTAGGTAACCTCGGTTTAGGTATTTAGTTAATTTTTCGAATTCCCGCTAGAAAATCGGGAAACAAAGTATGGGGCGATGTTGCAGGAGTATATTCAATGAATTTAAGACGAAATTTGATATCAATTTGAAAAAAATTTATAAATTTACGTAATTTGAATTTTATATGAAAAATTTTGTATTTGAACGAAAAGTGATTTTTATGATTAGAATGGACAGACACACTATAAAAACTAATAAATCTAATCGAATTGAGATAGCAGAACCAAACAGAACATTTTTAAAACCATTTTTAAATTTTTAATAACTATTGTAGTATGGGATGTTAGTATCGCTTAGGTAACCTCGGTTTAGGTATTTAGTTAATTTTTCGAATTCCCGCTAGAAAATCGGGAAACAAAGTATGGGGCGGTGTTGCAGGAGTATATTCAATGAATTTAAGACGAAATTTGATATCAATTTGAAAAAAATTTATAAATTTACGTAATTTGAATTTTATATGAAAAATTTTGTATTTGAACGAAAAGTGATTTTTATGATTAGAATGGACAGACACACTATAAAAACTAATAAATCTAATCGAATTGAGATAGCAGAACCAAACAGAACATTTTTAAAACCATTTTTAAATTTTTAATAACTATTGTAGTATGGGATGTTAGTATCGCTTAGGTAACCTCGGTTTAGGTATTTAGTTAATTTTTCGAATTCCCGCTAGAAAATCGGGAAACAAAGTATGGGGCGGTGTTGCAGGAGTATATTCAATGAATTTAAGACGAAATTTGATATCAATTTGAAAAAAATTTATAAATTTACGTAATTTGAATTTTATATGAAAAATTTTGTATTTGAACGAAAAGTGATTTTTATGATTAGAATGGACAGACACACTATAAAAACTAATAAATCTAATCGAATTGAGATAGCAGAACCAAACAGAACATTTTTAAAACCATTTTTAAATTTTTAATAACTATTGTAGTATGGGATGTTAGTATCGCTTAGGTAACCTCGGTTTAGGTATTTAGTTAATTTTTCGAATTCCCGCTAGAAAATCGGGAAACAAAGTATGGGGCGGTGTTGCAGGAGTATATTCAATGAATTTAAGACGAAATTTGATATCAATTTGAAAAAAATTTATAAATTTACGTAATTTGAATTTTATATGAAAAATTTTGTATTTGAACGAAAAGTGATTTTTATGATTAGAATGGACAGACACACTATAAAAACTAATAAATCTAATCGAATTGAGATAGCAGAACCAAACAGAACATTTTTAAAACCATTTTTAAATTTTTAATAACTATTGTAGTATGGGATGTTAGTATCGCTTAGGTAACCTCGGTTTAGGTATTTAGTTAATTTTTCGAATTCCCGCTAGAAAATCGGGAAACAAAGTATGGGGCGGTGTTGCAGGAGTATATTCAATGAATTTAAGACGAAATTTGATATCAATTTGAAAAAAATTTATAAATTTACGTAATTTGAATTTTATATGAAAAATTTTGTATTTGAACGAAAAGTGATTTTTATGATTAGAATGGACAGACACACTATAAAAACTAATAAATCTAATCGAATTGAGATAGCAGAACCAAACAGAACATTTTTAAAACCATTTTTAAATTTTTAATAACTATTGTAGTATGGGATGTTAGTATCGCTTAGGTAACCTCGGTTTAGGTATTTAGTTAATTTTTCGAATTCCCGCTAGAAAATCGGGAAACAAAGTATGGGGCGGTGTTGCAGGAGTATATTCAATGAATTTAAGACGAAATTTGATATCAATTTGAAAAAAATTTATAAATTTACGTAATTTGAATTTTATATGAAAAATTTTGTATTTGAACGAAAAGTGATTTTTATGATTAGAATGGACAGACACACTATAAAAACTAATAAATCTAATCGAATTGAGATAGCAGAACCAAACAGAACATTTTTAAAACCATTTTTAAATTTTTAATAACTATTGTAGTATGGGATGTTAGTATCGCTTAGGTAACCTCGGTTTAGGTATTTAGTTAATTTTTCGAATTCCCGCTAGAAAATCGGGAAACAAAGTATGGGGCGGTGTTGCAGGAGTATATTCAATGAATTTAAGACGAAATTTGATATCAATTTGAAAAAAATTTATAAATTTACGTAATTTGAATTTTATATGAAAAATTTTGTATTTGAACGAAAAGTGATTTTTATGATTAGAATGGACAGACACACTATAAAAACTAATAAATCTAATCGAATTGAGATAGCAGAACCAAACAGAACATTTTTAAAACCATTTTTAAATTTTTAATAACTATTGTAGTATGGGATGTTAGTATCGCTTAGGTAACCTCGGTTTAGGTATTTAGTTAATTTTTCGAATTCCCGCTAGAAAATCGGGAAACAAAGTATGGGGCGGTGTTGCAGGAGTATATTCAATGAATTTAAGACGAAATTTGATATCAATTTGAAAAAAATTTATAAATTTACGTAATTTGAATTTTATATGAAAAATTTTGTATTTGAACGAAAAGTGATTTTTATGATTAGAATGGACAGACACACTATAAAAACTAATAAATCTAATCGAATTGAGATAGCAGAACCAAACAGAACATTTTTAAAACCATTTTTAAATTTTTAATAACTATTGTAGTATGGGATGTTAGTATCGCTTAGGTAACCTCGGTTTAGGTATTTAGTTAATTTTTCGAATTCCCGCTAGAAAATCGGGAAACAAAGTATGGGGCGGTGTTGCAGGAGTATATTCAATGAATTTAAGACGAAATTTGATATCAATTTGAAAAAAATTTATAAATTTACGTAATTTGAATTTTATATGAAAAATTTTGTATTTGAACGAAAAGTGATTTTTATGATTAGAATGGACAGACACACTATAAAAACTAATAAATCTAATCGAATTGAGATAGCAGAACCAAACAGAACATTTTTAAAACCATTTTTAAATTTTTAATAACTATTGTAGTATGGGATGTTAGTATCGCTTAGGTAACCTCGGTTTAGGTATTTAGTTAATTTTTCGAATTCCCGCTAGAAAATCGGGAAACAAAGTATGGGGCGGTGTTGCAGGAGTATATTCAATGAATTTAAGACGAAATTTGATATCAATTTGAAAAAAATTTATAAATTTACGTAATTTGAATTTTATATGAAAAATTTTGTATTTGAACGAAAAGTGATTTTTATGATTAGAATGGACAGACACACTATAAAAACTAATAAATCTAATCGAATTGAGATAGCAGAACCAAACAGAACATTTTTAAAACCATTTTTAAATTTTTAATAACTATTGTAGTATGGGATGTTAGTATCGCTTAGGTAACCTCGGTTTAGGTATTTAGTTAATTTTTCGAATTCCCGCTAGAAAATCGGGAAACAAAGTATGGGGCGGTGTTGCAGGAGTATATTCAATGAATTTAAGACGAAATTTGATATCAATTTGAAAAAAATTTATAAATTTACGTAATTTGAATTTTATATGAAAAATTTTGTATTTGAACGAAAAGTGATTTTTATGATTAGAATGGACAGACACACTATAAAAACTAATAAATCTAATCGAATTGAGATAGCAGAACCAAACAGAACATTTTTAAAACCATTTTTAAATTTTTAATAACTATTGTAGTATGGGATGTTAGTATCGCTTAGGTAACCTCGGTTTAGGTATTTAGTTAATTTTTCGAATTCCCGCTAGAAAATCGGGAAACAAAGTATGGGGCGGTGTTGCAGGAGTATATTCAATGAATTTAAGACGAAATTTGATATCAATTTGAAAAAAATTTATAAATTTACGTAATTTGAATTTTATATGAAAAATTTTGTATTTGAACGAAAAGTGATTTTTATGATTAGAATGGACAGACACACTATAAAAACTAATAAATCTAATCGAATTGAGATAGCAGAACCAAACAGAACATTTTTAAAACCATTTTTAAATTTTTAATAACTATTGTAGTATGGGATGTTAGTATCGCTTAGGTAACCTCGGTTTAGGTATTTAGTTAATTTTTCGAATTCCCGCTAGAAAATCGGGAAACAAAGTATGGGGCGGTGTTGCAGGAGTATATTCAATGAATTTAAGACGAAATTTGATATCAATTTGAAAAAAATTTATAAATTTACGTAATTTGAATTTTATATGAAAAATTTTGTATTTGAACGAAAAGTGATTTTTATGATTAGAATGGACAGACACACTATAAAAACTAATAAATCTAATCGAATTGAGATAGCAGAACCAAACAGAACATTTTTAAAACCATTTTTAAATTTTTAATAACTATTGTAGTATGGGATGTTAGTATCGCTTAGGTAACCTCGGTTTAGGTATTTAGTTAATTTTTCGAATTCCCGCTAGAAAATCGGGAAACAAAGTATGGGGCGGTGTTGCAGGAGTATATTCAATGAATTTAAGACGAAATTTGATATCAATTTGAAAAAAATTTATAAATTTACGTAATTTGAATTTTATATGAAAAATTTTGTATTTGAACGAAAAGTGATTTTTATGATTAGAATGGACAGACACACTATAAAAACCAATAAATCTAATCGAATTGAGATAGCAGAACCAAACAGAACATTTTTAAAACCATTTTTAAATTTTTAATAACTATTGTAGTATGGGATGTTAGTATCGCTTAGGTAACCTCGGTTTAGGTATTTAGTTAATTTTTCGAATTCCCGCTAGAAAATCGGGAAACAAAGTATGGGGCGGTGTTGCAGGAGTATATTCAATGAATTTAAGACGAAATTTGATATCAATTTGAAAAAAATTTATAAATTTACGTAATTTGAATTTTATATGAAAAATTTTGTATTTGAACGAAAAGTGATTTTTATGATTAGAATGGACAGACACACTATAAAAACTAATAAATCTAATCGAATTGAGATAGCAGAACCAAACAGAACATTTTTAAAACCATTTTTAAATTTTTAATAACTATTGTAGTATGGGATGTTAGTATCGCTTAGGTAACCTCGGTTTAGGTATTTAGTTAATTTTTCGAATTCCCGCTAGAAAATCGGGAAACAAAGTATGGGGCGGTGTTGCAGGAGTATATTCAATGAATTTAAGACGAAATTTGATATCAATTTGAAAAAAATTTATAAATTTACGTAATTTGAATTTTATATGAAAAATTTTGTATTTGAACGAAAAGTGATTTTTATGATTAGAATGGACAGACACACTATAAAAACCAATAAATCTAATCGAATTGAGATAGCAGAACCAAACAGAACATTTTTAAAACCATTTTTAAATTTTTAATAACTATTGTAGTATGGGATGTTAGTATCGCTTAGGTAACCTCGGTTTAGGTATTTAGTTAATTTTTCGAATTCCCGCTAGAAAATCGGGAAACAAAGTATGGGGCGGTGTTGCAGGAGTATATTCAATGAATTTAAGACGAAATTTGATATCAATTTGAAAAAAATTTATAAATTTACGTAATTTGAATTTTATATGAAAAATTTTGTATTTGAACGAAAAGTGATTTTTATGATTAGAATGGACAGACACACTATAAAAACTAATAAATCTAATCGAATTGAGATAGCAGAACCAAACAGAACATTTTTAAAACCATTTTTAAATTTTTAATAACTATTGTAGTATGGGATGTTAGTATCGCTTAGGTAACCTCGGTTTAGGTATTTAGTTAATTTTTCGAATTCCCGCTAGAAAATCGGGAAACAAAGTATGGGGCGGTGTTGCAGGAGTATATTCAATGAATTTAAGACGAAATTTGATATCAATTTGAAAAAAATTTATAAATTTACGTAATTTGAATTTTATATGAAAAATTTTGTATTTGAACGAAAAGTGATTTTTATGATTAGAATGGACAGACACACTATAAAAACTAATAAATCTAATCGAATTGAGATAGCAGAACCAAACAGAACATTTTTAAAACCATTTTTAAATTTTTAATAACTATTGTAGTATGGGATGTTAGTATCGCTTAGGTAACCTCGGTTTAGGTATTTAGTTAATTTTTCGAATTCCCGCTAGAAAATCGGGAAACAAAGTATGGGGCGGTGTTGCAGGAGTATATTCAATGAATTTAAGACGAAATTTGATATCAATTTGAAAAAAATTTATAAATTTACGTAATTTGAATTTTATATGAAAAATTTTGTATTTGAACGAAAAGTGATTTTTATGATTAGAATGGACAGACACACTATAAAAACTAATAAATCTAATCGAATTGAGATAGCAGAACCAAACAGAACATTTTTAAAACCATTTTTAAATTTTTAATAACTATTGTAGTATGGGATGTTAGTATCGCTTAGGTAACCTCGGTTTAGGTATTTAGTTAATTTTTCGAATTCCCGCTAGAAAATCGGGAAACAAAGTATGGGGCGGTGTTGCAGGAGTATATTCAATGAATTTAAGACGAAATTTGATATCAATTTGAAAAAAATTTATAAATTTACGTAATTTGAATTTTATATGAAAAATTTTGTATTTGAACGAAAAGTGATTTTTATGATTAGAATGGACAGACACACTATAAAAACTAATAAATCTAATCGAATTGAGATAGCAGAACCAAACAGAACATTTTTAAAACCATTTTTAAATTTTTAATAACTATTGTAGTATGGGATGTTAGTATCGCTTAGGTAACCTCGGTTTAGGTATTTAGTTAATTTTTCGAATTCCCGCTAGAAAATCGGGAAACAAAGTATGGGGCGGTGTTGCAGGAGTATATTCAATGAATTTAAGACGAAATTTGATATCAATTTGAAAAAAATTTATAAATTTACGTAATTTGAATTTTATATGAAAAATTTTGTATTTGAACGAAAAGTGATTTTTATGATTAGAATGGACAGACACACTATAAAAACTAATAAATCTAATCGAATTGAGATAGCAGAACCAAACAGAACATTTTTAAAACCATTTTTAAATTTTTAATAACTATTGTAGTATGGGATGTTAGTATCGCTTAGGTAACCTCGGTTTAGGTATTTAGTTAATTTTTCGAATTCCCGCTAGAAAATCGGGAAACAAAGTATGGGGCGGTGTTGCAGGAGTATATTCAATGAATTTAAGACGAAATTTGATATCAATTTGAAAAAAATTTATAAATTTACGTAATTTGAATTTTATATGAAAAATTTTGTATTTGAACGAAAAGTGATTTTTATGATTAGAATGGACAGACACACTATAAAAACCAATAAATCTAATCGAATTGAGATAGCAGAACCAAACAGAACATTTTTAAAACCATTTTTAAATTTTTAATAACTATTGTAGTATGGGATGTTAGTATCGCTTAGGTAACCTCGGTTTAGGTATTTAGTTAATTTTTCGAATTCCCGCTAGAAAATCGGGAAACAAAGTATGGGGCGGTGTTGCAGGAGTATATTCAATGAATTTAAGACGAAATTTGATATCAATTTGAAAAAAATTTATAAATTTACGTAATTTGAATTTTATATGAAAAATTTTGTATTTGAACGAAAAGTGATTTTTATGATTAGAATGGACAGACACACTATAAAAACTAATAAATCTAATCGAATTGAGATAGCAGAACCAAACAGAACATTTTTAAAACCATTTTTAAATTTTTAATAACTATTGTAGTATGGGATGTTAGTATCGCTTAGGTAACCTCGGTTTAGGTATTTAGTTAATTTTTCGAATTCCCGCTAGAAAATCGGGAAACAAAGTATGGGGCGGTGTTGCAGGAGTATATTCAATGAATTTAAGACGAAATTTGATATCAATTTGAAAAAAATTTATAAATTTACGTAATTTGAATTTTATATGAAAAATTTTGTATTTGAACGAAAAGTGATTTTTATGATTAGAATGGACAGACACAGTATAAAAACTAATAAATCTAATCGAATTGAGATAGCAGAACCAAACAGAACATTTTTAAAACCATTTTTAAATTTTTAATAACTATTGTAGTATGGGATGTTAGTATCGCTTAGGTAACCTCGGTTTAGGTATTTAGTTAATTTTTCGAATTCCCGCTAGAAAATCGGGAAACAAAGTATGGGGCGGTGTTGCAGGAGTATATTCAATGAATTTAAGACGAAATTTGATATCAATTTGAAAAAAATTTATAAATTTACGTAATTTGAATTTTATATGAAAAATTTTGTATTTGAACGAAAAGTGATTTTTATGATTAGAATGGACAGACACACTATAAAAACTAATAAATCTAATCGAATTGAGATAGCAGAACCAAACAGAACATTTTTAAAACCATTTTTAAATTTTTAATAACTATTGTAGTATGGGATGTTAGTATCGCTTAGGTAACCTCGGTTTAGGTATTTAGTTAATTTTTCGAATTCCCGCTAGAAAATCGGGAAACAAAGTATGGGGCGGTGTTGCAGGAGTATATTCAATGAATTTAAGACGAAATTTGATATCAATTTGAAAAAAATTTATAAATTTACGTAATTTGAATTTTATATGAAAAATTTTGTATTTGAACGAAAAGTGATTTTTATGATTAGAATGGACAGACACACTATAAAAACTAATAAATCTAATCGAATTGAGATAGCAGAACCAAACAGAACATTTTTAAAACCATTTTTAAATTTTTAATAACTATTGTAGTATGGGATGTTAGTATCGCTTAGGTAACCTCGGTTTAGGTATTTAGTTAATTTTTCGAATTCCCGCTAGAAAATCGGGAAACAAAGTATGGGGCGGTGTTGCAGGAGTATATTCAATGAATTTAAGACGAAATTTGATATCAATTTGAAAAAAATTTATAAATTTACGTAATTTGAATTTTATATGAAAAATTTTGTATTTGAACGAAAAGTGATTTTTATGATTAGAATGGACAGACACACTATAAAAACTAATAAATCTAATCGAATTGAGATAGCAGAACCAAACAGAACATTTTTAAAACCATTTTTAAATTTTTAATAACTATTGTAGTATGGGATGTTAGTATCGCTTAGGTAACCTCGGTTTAGGTATTTAGTTAATTTTTCGAATTCCCGCTAGAAAATCGGGAAACAAAGTATGGGGCGGTGTTGCAGGAGTATATTCAATGAATTTAAGACGAAATTTGATATCAATTTGAAAAAAATTTATAAATTTACGTAATTTGAATTTTATATGAAAAATTTTGTATTTGAACGAAAAGTGATTTTTATGATTAGAATGGACAGACACACTATAAAAACTAATAAATCTAATCGAATTGAGATAGCAGAACCAAACAGAACATTTTTAAAACCATTTTTAAATTTTTAATAACTATTGTAGTATGGGATGTTAGTATCGCTTAGGTAACCTCGGTTTAGGTATTTAGTTAATTTTTCGAATTCCCGCTAGAAAATCGGGAAACAAAGTATGGGGCGGTGTTGCAGGAGTATATTCAATGAATTTAAGACGAAATTTGATATCAATTTGAAAAAAATTTATAAATTTACGTAATTTGAATTTTATATGAAAAATTTTGTATTTGAACGAAAAGTGATTTTTATGATTAGAATGGACAGACACACTATAAAAACTAATAAATCTAATCGAATTGAGATAGCAGAACCAAACAGAACATTTTTAAAACCATTTTTAAATTTTTAATAACTATTGTAGTATGGGATGTTAGTATCGCTTAGGTAACCTCGGTTTAGGTATTTAGTTAATTTTTCGAATTCCCGCTAGAAAATCGGGAAACAAAGTATGGGGCGGTGTTGCAGGAGTATATTCAATGAATTTAAGACGAAATTTGATATCAATTTGAAAAAAATTTATAAATTTACGTAATTTGAATTTTATATGAAAAATTTTGTATTTGAACGAAAAGTGATTTTTATGATTAGAATGGACAGACACACTATAAAAACTAATAAATCTAATCGAATTGAGATAGCAGAACCAAACAGAACATTTTTAAAACCATTTTTAAATTTTTAATAACTATTGTAGTATGGGATGTTAGTATCGCTTAGGTAACCTCGGTTTAGGTATTTAGTTAATTTTTCGAATTCCCGCTAGAAAATCGGGAAACAAAGTATGGGGCGGTGTTGCAGGAGTATATTCAATGAATTTAAGACGAAATTTGATATCAATTTGAAAAAAATTTATAAATTTACGTAATTTGAATTTTATATGAAAAATTTTGTATTTGAACGAAAAGTGATTTTTATGATTAGAATGGACAGACACACTATAAAAACTAATAAATCTAATCGAATTGAGATAGCAGAACCAAACAGAACATTTTTAAAACCATTTTTAAATTTTTAATAACTATTGTAGTATGGGATGTTAGTATCGCTTAGGTAACCTCGGTTTAGGTATTTAGTTAATTTTTCGAATTCCCGCTAGAAAATCGGGAAACAAAGTATGGGGCGGTGTTGCAGGAGTATATTCAATGAATTTAAGACGAAATTTGATATCAATTTGAAAAAAATTTATAAATTTACGTAATTTGAATTTTATATGAAAAATTTTGTATTTGAACGAAAAGTGATTTTTATGATTAGAATGGACAGACACACTATAAAAACTAATAAATCTAATCGAATTGAGATAGCAGAACCAAACAGAACATTTTTAAAACCATTTTTAAATTTTTAATAACTATTGTAGTATGGGATGTTAGTATCGCTTAGGTAACCTCGGTTTAGGTATTTAGTTAATTTTTCGAATTCCCGCTAGAAAATCGGGAAACAAAGTATGGGGCGGTGTTGCAGGAGTATATTCAATGAATTTAAGACGAAATTTGATATCAATTTGAAAAAAATTTATAAATTTACGTAATTTGAATTTTATATGAAAAATTTTGTATTTGAACGAAAAGTGATTTTTATGATTAGAATGGACAGACACACTATAAAAACTAATAAATCTAATCGAATTGAGATAGCAGAACCAAACAGAACATTTTTAAAACCATTTTTAAATTTTTAATAACTATTGTAGTATGGGATGTTAGTATCGCTTAGGTAACCTCGGTTTAGGTATTTAGTTAATTTTTCGAATTCCCGCTAGAAAATCGGGAAACAAAGTATGGGGCGGTGTTGCAGGAGTATATTCAATGAATTTAAGACGAAATTTGATATCAATTTGAAAAAAATTTATAAATTTACGTAATTTGAATTTTATATGAAAAATTTTGTATTTGAACGAAAAGTGATTTTTATGATTAGAATGGACAGACACACTATAAAAACTAATAAATCTAATCGAATTGAGATAGCAGAACCAAACAGAACATTTTTAAAACCATTTTTAAATTTTTAATAACTATTGTAGTATGGGATGTTAGTATCGCTTAGGTAACCTCGGTTTAGGTATTTAGTTAATTTTTCGAATTCCCGCTAGAAAATCGGGAAACAAAGTATGGGGCGGTGTTGCAGGAGTATATTCAATGAATTTAAGACGAAATTTGATATCAATTTGAAAAAAATTTATAAATTTACGTAATTTGAATTTTATATGAAAAATTTTGTATTTGAACGAAAAGTGATTTTTATGATTAGAATGGACAGACACACTATAAAAACTAATAAATCTAATCGAATTGAGATAGCAGAACCAAACAGAACATTTTTAAAACCATTTTTAAATTTTTAATAACTATTGTAGTATGGGATGTTAGTATCGCTTAGGTAACCTCGGTTTAGGTATTTAGTTAATTTTTCGAATTCCCGCTAGAAAATCGGGAAACAAAGTATGGGGCGGTGTTGCAGGAGTATATTCAATGAATTTAAGACGAAATTTGATATCAATTTGAAAAAAATTTATAAATTTACGTAATTTGAATTTTATATGAAAAATTTTGTATTTGAACGAAAAGTGATTTTTATGATTAGAATGGACAGACACACTATAAAAACCAATAAATCTAATCGAATTGAGATAGCAGAACCAAACAGAACATTTTTAAAACCATTTTTAAATTTTTAATAACTATTGTAGTATGGGATGTTAGTATCGCTTAGGTAACCTCGGTTTAGGTATTTAGTTAATTTTTCGAATTCCCGCTAGAAAATCGGGAAACAAAGTATGGGGCGGTGTTGCAGGAGTATATTCAATGAATTTAAGACGAAATTTGATATCAATTTGAAAAAAATTTATAAATTTACGTAATTTGAATTTTATATGAAAAATTTTGTATTTGAACGAAAAGTGATTTTTATGATTAGAATGGACAGACACACTATAAAAACTAATAAATCTAATCGAATTGAGATAGCAGAACCAAACAGAACATTTTTAAAACCATTTTTAAATTTTTAATAACTATTGTAGTATGGGATGTTAGTATCGCTTAGGTAACCTCGGTTTAGGTATTTAGTTAATTTTTCGAATTCCCGCTAGAAAATCGGGAAACAAAGTATGGGGCGGTGTTGCAGGAGTATATTCAATGAATTTAAGACGAAATTTGATATCAATTTGAAAAAAATTTATAAATTTACGTAATTTGAATTTTATATGAAAAATTTTGTATTTGAACGAAAAGTGATTTTTATGATTAGAATGGACAGACACACTATAAAAACTAATAAATCTAATCGAATTGAGATAGCAGAACCAAACAGAACATTTTTAAAACCATTTTTAAATTTTTAATAACTATTGTAGTATGGGATGTTAGTATCGCTTAGGTAACCTCGGTTTAGGTATTTAGTTAATTTTTCGAATTCCCGCTAGAAAATCGGGAAACAAAGTATGGGGCGGTGTTGCAGGAGTATATTCAATGAATTTAAGACGAAATTTGATATCAATTTGAAAAAAATTTATAAATTTACGTAATTTGAATTTTATATGAAAAATTTTGTATTTGAACGAAAAGTGATTTTTATGATTAGAATGGACAGACACACTATAAAAACTAATAAATCTAATCGAATTGAGATAGCAGAACCAAACAGAACATTTTTAAAACCATTTTTAAATTTTTAATAACTATTGTAGTATGGGATGTTAGTATCGCTTAGGTAACCTCGGTTTAGGTATTTAGTTAATTTTTCGAATTCCCGCTAGAAAATCGGGAAACAAAGTATGGGGCGGTGTTGCAGGAGTATATTCAATGAATTTAAGACGAAATTTGATATCAATTTGAAAAAAATTTATAAATTTACGTAATTTGAATTTTATATGAAAAATTTTGTATTTGAACGAAAAGTGATTTTTATGATTAGAATGGACAGACACACTATAAAAACTAATAAATCTAATCGAATTGAGATAGCAGAACCAAACAGAACATTTTTAAAACCATTTTTAAATTTTTAATAACTATTGTAGTATGGGATGTTAGTATCGCTTAGGTAACCTCGGTTTAGGTATTTAGTTAATTTTTCGAATTCCCGCTAGAAAATCGGGAAACAAAGTATGGGGCGGTGTTGCAGGAGTATATTCAATGAATTTAAGACGAAATTTGATATCAATTTGAAAAAAATTTATAAATTTACGTAATTTGAATTTTATATGAAAAATTTTGTATTTGAACGAAAAGTGATTTTTATGATTAGAATGGACAGACACACTATAAAAACTAATAAATCTAATCGAATTGAGATAGCAGAACCAAACAGAACATTTTTAAAACCATTTTTAAATTTTTAATAACTATTGTAGTATGGGATGTTAGTATCGCTTAGGTAACCTCGGTTTAGGTATTTAGTTAATTTTTCGAATTCCCGCTAGAAAATCGGGAAACAAAGTATGGGGCGGTGTTGCAGGAGTATATTCAATGAATTTAAGACGAAATTTGATATCAATTTGAAAAAAATTTATAAATTTACGTAATTTGAATTTTATATGAAAAATTTTGTATTTGAACGAAAAGTGATTTTTATGATTAGAATGGACAGACACACTATAAAAACTAATAAATCTAATCGAATTGAGATAGCAGAACCAAACAGAACATTTTTAAAACCATTTTTAAATTTTTAATAACTATTGTAGTATGGGATGTTAGTATCGCTTAGGTAACCTCGGTTTAGGTATTTAGTTAATTTTTCGAATTCCCGCTAGAAAATCGGGAAACAAAGTATGGGGCGGTGTTGCAGGAGTATATTCAATGAATTTAAGACGAAATTTGATATCAATTTGAAAAAAATTTATAAATTTACGTAATTTGAATTTTATATGAAAAATTTTGTATTTGAACGAAAAGTGATTTTTATGATTAGAATGGACAGACACACTATAAAAACCAATAAATCTAATCGAATTGAGATAGCAGAACCAAACAGAACATTTTTAAAACCATTTTTAAATTTTTAATAACTATTGTAGTATGGGATGTTAGTATCGCTTAGGTAACCTCGGTTTAGGTATTTAGTTAATTTTTCGAATTCCCGCTAGAAAATCGGGAAACAAAGTATGGGGCGGTGTTGCAGGAGTATATTCAATGAATTTAAGACGAAATTTGATATCAATTTGAAAAAAATTTATAAATTTACGTAATTTGAATTTTATATGAAAAATTTTGTATTTGAACGAAAAGTGATTTTTATGATTAGAATGGACAGACACACTATAAAAACTAATAAATCTAATCGAATTGAGATAGCAGAACCAAACAGAACATTTTTAAAACCATTTTTAAATTTTTAATAACTATTGTAGTATGGGATGTTAGTATCGCTTAGGTAACCTCGGTTTAGGTATTTAGTTAATTTTTCGAATTCCCGCTAGAAAATCGGGAAACAAAGTATGGGGCGGTGTTGCAGGAGTATATTCAATGAATTTAAGACGAAATTTGATATCAATTTGAAAAAAATTTATAAATTTACGTAATTTGAATTTTATATGAAAAATTTTGTATTTGAACGAAAAGTGATTTTTATGATTAGAATGGACAGACACACTATAAAAACTAATAAATCTAATCGAATTGAGATAGCAGAACCAAACAGAACATTTTTAAAACCATTTTTAAATTTTTAATAACTATTGTAGTATGGGATGTTAGTATCGCTTAGGTAACCTCGGTTTAGGTATTTAGTTAATTTTTCGAATTCCCGCTAGAAAATCGGGAAACAAAGTATGGGGCGGTGTTGCAGGAGTATATTCAATGAATTTAAGACGAAATTTGATATCAATTTGAAAAAAATTTATAAATTTACGTAATTTGAATTTTATATGAAAAATTTTGTATTTGAACGAAAAGTGATTTTTATGATTAGAATGGACAGACACACTATAAAAACTAATAAATCTAATCGAATTGAGATAGCAGAACCAAACAGAACATTTTTAAAACCATTTTTAAATTTTTAATAACTATTGTAGTATGGGATGTTAGTATCGCTTAGGTAACCTCGGTTTAGGTATTTAGTTAATTTTTCGAATTCCCGCTAGAAAATCGGGAAACAAAGTATGGGGCGGTGTTGCAGGAGTATATTCAATGAATTTAAGACGAAATTTGATATCAATTTGAAAAAAATTTATAAATTTACGTAATTTGAATTTTATATGAAAAATTTTGTATTTGAACGAAAAGTGATTTTTATGATTAGAATGGACAGACACACTATAAAAACCAATAAATCTAATCGAATTGAGATAGCAGAACCAAACAGAACATTTTTAAAACCATTTTTAAATTTTTAATAACTATTGTAGTATGGGATGTTAGTATCGCTTAGGTAACCTCGGTTTAGGTATTTAGTTAATTTTTCGAATTCCCGCTAGAAAATCGGGAAACAAAGTATGGGGCGGTGTTGCAGGAGTATATTCAATGAATTTAAGACGAAATTTGATATCAATTTGAAAAAAATTTATAAATTTACGTAATTTGAATTTTATATGAAAAATTTTGTATTTGAACGAAAAGTGATTTTTATGATTAGAATGGACAGACACACTATAAAAACTAATAAATCTAATCGAATTGAGATAGCAGAACCAAACAGAACATTTTTAAAACCATTTTTAAATTTTTAATAACTATTGTAGTATGGGATGTTAGTATCGCTTAGGTAACCTCGGTTTAGGTATTTAGTTAATTTTTCGAATTCCCGCTAGAAAATCGGGAAACAAAGTATGGGGCGGTGTTGCAGGAGTATATTCAATGAATTTAAGACGAAATTTGATATCAATTTGAAAAAAATTTATAAATTTACGTAATTTGAATTTTATATGAAAAATTTTGTATTTGAACGAAAAGTGATTTTTATGATTAGAATGGACAGACACACTATAAAAACTAATAAATCTAATCGAATTGAGATAGCAGAACCAAACAGAACATTTTTAAAACCATTTTTAAATTTTTAATAACTATTGTAGTATGGGATGTTAGTATCGCTTAGGTAACCTCGGTTTAGGTATTTAGTTAATTTTTCGAATTCCCGCTAGAAAATCGGGAAACAAAGTATGGGGCGGTGTTGCAGGAGTATATTCAATGAATTTAAGACGAAATTTGATATCAATTTGAAAAAAATTTATAAATTTACGTAATTTGAATTTTATATGAAAAATTTTGTATTTGAACGAAAAGTGATTTTTATGATTAGAATGGACAGACACACTATAAAAACTAATAAATCTAATCGAATTGAGATAGCAGAACCAAACAGAACATTTTTAAAACCATTTTTAAATTTTTAATAACTATTGTAGTATGGGATGTTAGTATCGCTTAGGTAACCTCGGTTTAGGTATTTAGTTAATTTTTCGAATTCCCGCTAGAAAATCGGGAAACAAAGTATGGGGCGGTGTTGCAGGAGTATATTCAATGAATTTAAGACGAAATTTGATATCAATTTGAAAAAAATTTATAAATTTACGTAATTTGAATTTTATATGAAAAATTTTGTATTTGAACGAAAAGTGATTTTTATGATTAGAATGGACAGACACACTATAAAAACTAATAAATCTAATCGAATTGAGATAGCAGAACCAAACAGAACATTTTTAAAACCATTTTTAAATTTTTAATAACTATTGTAGTATGGGATGTTAGTATCGCTTAGGTAACCTCGGTTTAGGTATTTAGTTAATTTTTCGAATTCCCGCTAGAAAATCGGGAAACAAAGTATGGGGCGGTGTTGCAGGAGTATATTCAATGAATTTAAGACGAAATTTGATATCAATTTGAAAAAAATTTATAAATTTACGTAATTTGAATTTTATATGAAAAATTTTGTATTTGAACGAAAAGTGATTTTTATGATTAGAATGGACAGACACACTATAAAAACTAATAAATCTAATCGAATTGAGATAGCAGAACCAAACAGAACATTTTTAAAACCATTTTTAAATTTTTAATAACTATTGTAGTATGGGATGTTAGTATCGCTTAGGTAACCTCGGTTTAGGTATTTAGTTAATTTTTCGAATTCCCGCTAGAAAATCGGGAAACAAAGTATGGGGCGGTGTTGCAGGAGTATATTCAATGAATTTAAGACGAAATTTGATATCAATTTGAAAAAAATTTATAAATTTACGTAATTTGAATTTTATATGAAAAATTTTGTATTTGAACGAAAAGTGATTTTTATGATTAGAATGGACAGACACACTATAAAAACTAATAAATCTAATCGAATTGAGATAGCAGAACCAAACAGAACATTTTTAAAACCATTTTTAAATTTTTAATAACTATTGTAGTATGGGATGTTAGTATCGCTTAGGTAACCTCGGTTTAGGTATTTAGTTAATTTTTCGAATTCCCGCTAGAAAATCGGGAAACAAAGTATGGGGCGGTGTTGCAGGAGTATATTCAATGAATTTAAGACGAAATTTGATATCAATTTGAAAAAAATTTATAAATTTACGTAATTTGAATTTTATATGAAAAATTTTGTATTTGAACGAAAAGTGATTTTTATGATTAGAATGGACAGACACACTATAAAAACTAATAAATCTAATCGAATTGAGATAGCAGAACCAAACAGAACATTTTTAAAACCATTTTTAAATTTTTAATAACTATTGTAGTATGGGATGTTAGTATCGCTTAGGTAACCTCGGTTTAGGTATTTAGTTAATTTTTCGAATTCCCGCTAGAAAATCGGGAAACAAAGTATGGGGCGGTGTTGCAGGAGTATATTCAATGAATTTAAGACGAAATTTGATATCAATTTGAAAAAAATTTATAAATTTACGTAATTTGAATTTTATATGAAAAATTTTGTATTTGAACGAAAAGTGATTTTTATGATTAGAATGGACAGACACACTATAAAAACTAATAAATCTAATCGAATTGAGATAGCAGAACCAAACAGAACATTTTTAAAACCATTTTTAAATTTTTAATAACTATTGTAGTATGGGATGTTAGTATCGCTTAGGTAACCTCGGTTTAGGTATTTAGTTAATTTTTCGAATTCCCGCTAGAAAATCGGGAAACAAAGTATGGGGCGGTGTTGCAGGAGTATATTCAATGAATTTAAGACGAAATTTGATATCAATTTGAAAAAAATTTATAAATTTACGTAATTTGAATTTTATATGAAAAATTTTGTATTTGAACGAAAAGTGATTTTTATGATTAGAATGGACAGACACACTATAAAAACTAATAAATCTAATCGAATTGAGATAGCAGAACCAAACAGAACATTTTTAAAACCATTTTTAAATTTTTAATAACTATTGTAGTATGGGATGTTAGTATCGCTTAGGTAACCTCGGTTTAGGTATTTAGTTAATTTTTCGAATTCCCGCTAGAAAATCGGGAAACAAAGTATGGGGCGGTGTTGCAGGAGTATATTCAATGAATTTAAGACGAAATTTGATATCAATTTGAAAAAAATTTATAAATTTACGTAATTTGAATTTTATATGAAAAATTTTGTATTTGAACGAAAAGTGATTTTTATGATTAGAATGGACAGACACACTATAAAAACTAATAAATCTAATCGAATTGAGATAGCAGAACCAAACAGAACATTTTTAAAACCATTTTTAAATTTTTAATAACTATTGTAGTATGGGATGTTAGTATCGCTTAGGTAACCTCGGTTTAGGTATTTAGTTAATTTTTCGAATTCCCGCTAGAAAATCGGGAAACAAAGTATGGGGCGGTGTTGCAGGAGTATATTCAATGAATTTAAGACGAAATTTGATATCAATTTGAAAAAAATTTATAAATTTACGTAATTTGAATTTTATATGAAAAATTTTGTATTTGAACGAAAAGTGATTTTTATGATTAGAATGGACAGACACACTATAAAAACTAATAAATCTAATCGAATTGAGATAGCAGAACCAAACAGAACATTTTTAAAACCATTTTTAAATTTTTAATAACTATTGTAGTATGGGATGTTAGTATCGCTTAGGTAACCTCGGTTTAGGTATTTAGTTAATTTTTCGAATTCCCGCTAGAAAATCGGGAAACAAAGTATGGGGCGGTGTTGCAGGAGTATATTCAATGAATTTAAGACGAAATTTGATATCAATTTGAAAAAAATTTATAAATTTACGTAATTTGAATTTTATATGAAAAATTTTGTATTTGAACGAAAAGTGATTTTTATGATTAGAATGGACAGACACACTATAAAAACTAATAAATCTAATCGAATTGAGATAGCAGAACCAAACAGAACATTTTTAAAACCATTTTTAAATTTTTAATAACTATTGTAGTATGGGATGTTAGTATCGCTTAGGTAACCTCGGTTTAGGTATTTAGTTAATTTTTCGAATTCCCGCTAGAAAATCGGGAAACAAAGTATGGGGCGGTGTTGCAGGAGTATATTCAATGAATTTAAGACGAAATTTGATATCAATTTGAAAAAAATTTATAAATTTACGTAATTTGAATTTTATATGAAAAATTTTGTATTTGAACGAAAAGTGATTTTTATGATTAGAATGGACAGACACACTATAAAAACCAATAAATCTAATCGAATTGAGATAGCAGAACCAAACAGAACATTTTTAAAACCATTTTTAAATTTTTAATAACTATTGTAGTATGGGATGTTAGTATCGCTTAGGTAACCTCGGTTTAGGTATTTAGTTAATTTTTCGAATTCCCGCTAGAAAATCGGGAAACAAAGTATGGGGCGGTGTTGCAGGAGTATATTCAATGAATTTAAGACGAAATTTGATATCAATTTGAAAAAAATTTATAAATTTACGTAATTTGAATTTTATATGAAAAATTTTGTATTTGAACGAAAAGTGATTTTTATGATTAGAATGGACAGACACACTATAAAAACTAATAAATCTAATCGAATTGAGATAGCAGAACCAAACAGAACATTTTTAAAACCATTTTTAAATTTTTAATAACTATTGTAGTATGGGATGTTAGTATCGCTTAGGTAACCTCGGTTTAGGTATTTAGTTAATTTTTCGAATTCCCGCTAGAAAATCGGGAAACAAAGTATGGGGCGGTGTTGCAGGAGTATATTCAATGAATTTAAGACGAAATTTGATATCAATTTGAAAAAAATTTATAAATTTACGTAATTTGAATTTTATATGAAAAATTTTGTATTTGAACGAAAAGTGATTTTTATGATTAGAATGGACAGACACACTATAAAAACTAATAAATCTAATCGAATTGAGATAGCAGAACCAAACAGAACATTTTTAAAACCATTTTTAAATTTTTAATAACTATTGTAGTATGGGATGTTAGTATCGCTTAGGTAACCTCGGTTTAGGTATTTAGTTAATTTTTCGAATTCCCGCTAGAAAATCGGGAAACAAAGTATGGGGCGGTGTTGCAGGAGTATATTCAATGAATTTAAGACGAAATTTGATATCAATTTGAAAAAAATTTATAAATTTACGTAATTTGAATTTTATATGAAAAATTTTGTATTTGAACGAAAAGTGATTTTTATGATTAGAATGGACAGACACACTATAAAAACCAATAAATCTAATCGAATTGAGATAGCAGAACCAAACAGAACATTTTTAAAACCATTTTTAAATTTTTAATAACTATTGTAGTATGGGATGTTAGTATCGCTTAGGTAACCTCGGTTTAGGTATTTAGTTAATTTTTCGAATTCCCGCTAGAAAATCGGGAAACAAAGTATGGGGCGGTGTTGCAGGAGTATATTCAATGAATTTAAGACGAAATTTGATATCAATTTGAAAAAAATTTATAAATTTACGTAATTTGAATTTTATATGAAAAATTTTGTATTTGAACGAAAAGTGATTTTTATGATTAGAATGGACAGACACACTATAAAAACTAATAAATCTAATCGAATTGAGATAGCAGAACCAAACAGAACATTTTTAAAACCATTTTTAAATTTTTAATAACTATTGTAGTATGGGATGTTAGTATCGCTTAGGTAACCTCGGTTTAGGTATTTAGTTAATTTTTCGAATTCCCGCTAGAAAATCGGGAAACAAAGTATGGGGCGGTGTTGCAGGAGTATATTCAATGAATTTAAGACGAAATTTGATATCAATTTGAAAAAAATTTATAAATTTACGTAATTTGAATTTTATATGAAAAATTTTGTATTTGAACGAAAAGTGATTTTTATGATTAGAATGGACAGACACACTATAAAAACTAATAAATCTAATCGAATTGAGATAGCAGAACCAAACAGAACATTTTTAAAACCATTTTTAAATTTTTAATAACTATTGTAGTATGGGATGTTAGTATCGCTTAGGTAACCTCGGTTTAGGTATTTAGTTAATTTTTCGAATTCCCGCTAGAAAATCGGGAAACAAAGTATGGGGCGGTGTTGCAGGAGTATATTCAATGAATTTAAGACGAAATTTGATATCAATTTGAAAAAAATTTATAAATTTACGTAATTTGAATTTTATATGAAAAATTTTGTATTTGAACGAAAAGTGATTTTTATGATTAGAATGGACAGACACACTATAAAAACCAATAAATCTAATCGAATTGAGATAGCAGAACCAAACAGAACATTTTTAAAACCATTTTTAAATTTTTAATAACTATTGTAGTATGGGATGTTAGTATCGCTTAGGTAACCTCGGTTTAGGTATTTAGTTAATTTTTCGAATTCCCGCTAGAAAATCGGGAAACAAAGTATGGGGCGGTGTTGCAGGAGTATATTCAATGAATTTAAGACGAAATTTGATATCAATTTGAAAAAAATTTATAAATTTACGTAATTTGAATTTTATATGAAAAATTTTGTATTTGAACGAAAAGTGATTTTTATGATTAGAATGGACAGACACACTATAAAAACTAATAAATCTAATCGAATTGAGATAGCAGAACCAAACAGAACATTTTTAAAACCATTTTTAAATTTTTAATAACTATTGTAGTATGGGATGTTAGTATCGCTTAGGTAACCTCGGTTTAGGTATTTAGTTAATTTTTCGAATTCCCGCTAGAAAATCGGGAAACAAAGTATGGGGCGGTGTTGCAGGAGTATATTCAATGAATTTAAGACGAAATTTGATATCAATTTGAAAAAAATTTATAAATTTACGTAATTTGAATTTTATATGAAAAATTTTGTATTTGAACGAAAAGTGATTTTTATGATTAGAATGGACAGACACACTATAAAAACTAATAAATCTAATCGAATTGAGATAGCAGAACCAAACAGAACATTTTTAAAACCATTTTTAAATTTTTAATAACTATTGTAGTATGGGATGTTAGTATCGCTTAGGTAACCTCGGTTTAGGTATTTAGTTAATTTTTCGAATTCCCGCTAGAAAATCGGGAAACAAAGTATGGGGCGGTGTTGCAGGAGTATATTCAATGAATTTAAGACGAAATTTGATATCAATTTGAAAAAAATTTATAAATTTACGTAATTTGAATTTTATATGAAAAATTTTGTATTTGAACGAAAAGTGATTTTTATGATTAGAATGGACAGACACACTATAAAAACTAATAAATCTAATCGAATTGAGATAGCAGAACCAAACAGAACATTTTTAAAACCATTTTTAAATTTTTAATAACTATTGTAGTATGGGATGTTAGTATCGCTTAGGTAACCTCGGTTTAGGTATTTAGTTAATTTTTCGAATTCCCGCTAGAAAATCGGGAAACAAAGTATGGGGCGGTGTTGCAGGAGTATATTCAATGAATTTAAGACGAAATTTGATATCAATTTGAAAAAAATTTATAAATTTACGTAATTTGAATTTTATATGAAAAATTTTGTATTTGAACGAAAAGTGATTTTTATGATTAGAATGGACAGACACACTATAAAAACTAATAAATCTAATCGAATTGAGATAGCAGAACCAAACAGAACATTTTTAAAACCATTTTTAAATTTTTAATAACTATTGTAGTATGGGATGTTAGTATCGCTTAGGTAACCTCGGTTTAGGTATTTAGTTAATTTTTCGAATTCCCGCTAGAAAATCGGGAAACAAAGTATGGGGCGGTGTTGCAGGAGTATATTCAATGAATTTAAGACGAAATTTGATATCAATTTGAAAAAAATTTATAAATTTACGTAATTTGAATTTTATATGAAAAATTTTGTATTTGAACGAAAAGTGATTTTTATGATTAGAATGGACAGACACACTATAAAAACTAATAAATCTAATCGAATTGAGATAGCAGAACCAAACAGAACATTTTTAAAACCATTTTTAAATTTTTAATAACTATTGTAGTATGGGATGTTAGTATCGCTTAGGTAACCTCGGTTTAGGTATTTAGTTAATTTTTCGAATTCCCGCTAGAAAATCGGGAAACAAAGTATGGGGCGGTGTTGCAGGAGTATATTCAATGAATTTAAGACGAAATTTGATATCAATTTGAAAAAAATTTATAAATTTACGTAATTTGAATTTTATATGAAAAATTTTGTATTTGAACGAAAAGTGATTTTTATGATTAGAATGGACAGACACACTATAAAAACCAATAAATCTAATCGAATTGAGATAGCAGAACCAAACAGAACATTTTTAAAACCATTTTTAAATTTTTAATAACTATTGTAGTATGGGATGTTAGTATCGCTTAGGTAACCTCGGTTTAGGTATTTAGTTAATTTTTCGAATTCCCGCTAGAAAATCGGGAAACAAAGTATGGGGCGGTGTTGCAGGAGTATATTCAATGAATTTAAGACGAAATTTGATATCAATTTGAAAAAAATTTATAAATTTACGTAATTTGAATTTTATATGAAAAATTTTGTATTTGAACGAAAAGTGATTTTTATGATTAGAATGGACAGACACACTATAAAAACTAATAAATCTAATCGAATTGAGATAGCAGAACCAAACAGAACATTTTTAAAACCATTTTTAAATTTTTAATAACTATTGTAGTATGGGATGTTAGTATCGCTTAGGTAACCTCGGTTTAGGTATTTAGTTAATTTTTCGAATTCCCGCTAGAAAATCGGGAAACAAAGTATGGGGCGGTGTTGCAGGAGTATATTCAATGAATTTAAGACGAAATTTGATATCAATTTGAAAAAAATTTATAAATTTACGTAATTTGAATTTTATATGAAAAATTTTGTATTTGAACGAAAAGTGATTTTTATGATTAGAATGGACAGACACACTATAAAAACTAATAAATCTAATCGAATTGAGATAGCAGAACCAAACAGAACATTTTTAAAACCATTTTTAAATTTTTAATAACTATTGTAGTATGGGATGTTAGTATCGCTTAGGTAACCTCGGTTTAGGTATTTAGTTAATTTTTCGAATTCCCGCTAGAAAATCGGGAAACAAAGTATGGGGCGGTGTTGCAGGAGTATATTCAATGAATTTAAGACGAAATTTGATATCAATTTGAAAAAAATTTATAAATTTACGTAATTTGAATTTTATATGAAAAATTTTGTATTTGAACGAAAAGTGATTTTTATGATTAGAATGGACAGACACACTATAAAAACCAATAAATCTAATCGAATTGAGATAGCAGAACCAAACAGAACATTTTTAAAACCATTTTTAAATTTTTAATAACTATTGTAGTATGGGATGTTAGTATCGCTTAGGTAACCTCGGTTTAGGTATTTAGTTAATTTTTCGAATTCCCGCTAGAAAATCGGGAAACAAAGTATGGGGCGGTGTTGCAGGAGTATATTCAATGAATTTAAGACGAAATTTGATATCAATTTGAAAAAAATTTATAAATTTACGTAATTTGAATTTTATATGAAAAATTTTGTATTTGAACGAAAAGTGATTTTTATGATTAGAATGGACAGACACACTATAAAAACTAATAAATCTAATCGAATTGAGATAGCAGAACCAAACAGAACATTTTTAAAACCATTTTTAAATTTTTAATAACTATTGTAGTATGGGATGTTAGTATCGCTTAGGTAACCTCGGTTTAGGTATTTAGTTAATTTTTCGAATTCCCGCTAGAAAATCGGGAAACAAAGTATGGGGCGGTGTTGCAGGAGTATATTCAATGAATTTAAGACGAAATTTGATATCAATTTGAAAAAAATTTATAAATTTACGTAATTTGAATTTTATATGAAAAATTTTGTATTTGAACGAAAAGTGATTTTTATGATTAGAATGGACAGACACACTATAAAAACTAATAAATCTAATCGAATTGAGATAGCAGAACCAAACAGAACATTTTTAAAACCATTTTTAAATTTTTAATAACTATTGTAGTATGGGATGTTAGTATCGCTTAGGTAACCTCGGTTTAGGTATTTAGTTAATTTTTCGAATTCCCGCTAGAAAATCGGGAAACAAAGTATGGGGCGGTGTTGCAGGAGTATATTCAATGAATTTAAGACGAAATTTGATATCAATTTGAAAAAAATTTATAAATTTACGTAATTTGAATTTTATATGAAAAATTTTGTATTTGAACGAAAAGTGATTTTTATGATTAGAATGGACAGACACACTATAAAAACTAATAAATCTAATCGAATTGAGATAGCAGAACCAAACAGAACATTTTTAAAACCATTTTTAAATTTTTAATAACTATTGTAGTATGGGATGTTAGTATCGCTTAGGTAACCTCGGTTTAGGTATTTAGTTAATTTTTCGAATTCCCGCTAGAAAATCGGGAAACAAAGTATGGGGCGGTGTTGCAGGAGTATATTCAATGAATTTAAGACGAAATTTGATATCAATTTGAAAAAAATTTATAAATTTACGTAATTTGAATTTTATATGAAAAATTTTGTATTTGAACGAAAAGTGATTTTTATGATTAGAATGGACAGACACACTATAAAAACTAATAAATCTAATCGAATTGAGATAGCAGAACCAAACAGAACATTTTTAAAACCATTTTTAAATTTTTAATAACTATTGTAGTATGGGATGTTAGTATCGCTTAGGTAACCTCGGTTTAGGTATTTAGTTAATTTTTCGAATTCCCGCTAGAAAATCGGGAAACAAAGTATGGGGCGGTGTTGCAGGAGTATATTCAATGAATTTAAGACGAAATTTGATATCAATTTGAAAAAAATTTATAAATTTACGTAATTTGAATTTTATATGAAAAATTTTGTATTTGAACGAAAAGTGATTTTTATGATTAGAATGGACAGACACACTATAAAAACTAATAAATCTAATCGAATTGAGATAGCAGAACCAAACAGAACATTTTTAAAACCATTTTTAAATTTTTAATAACTATTGTAGTATGGGATGTTAGTATCGCTTAGGTAACCTCGGTTTAGGTATTTAGTTAATTTTTCGAATTCCCGCTAGAAAATCGGGAAACAAAGTATGGGGCGGTGTTGCAGGAGTATATTCAATGAATTTAAGACGAAATTTGATATCAATTTGAAAAAAATTTATAAATTTACGTAATTTGAATTTTATATGAAAAATTTTGTATTTGAACGAAAAGTGATTTTTATGATTAGAATGGACAGACACACTATAAAAACTAATAAATCTAATCGAATTGAGATAGCAGAACCAAACAGAACATTTTTAAAACCATTTTTAAATTTTTAATAACTATTGTAGTATGGGATGTTAGTATCGCTTAGGTAACCTCGGTTTAGGTATTTAGTTAATTTTTCGAATTCCCGCTAGAAAATCGGGAAACAAAGTATGGGGCGGTGTTGCAGGAGTATATTCAATGAATTTAAGACGAAATTTGATATCAATTTGAAAAAAATTTATAAATTTACGTAATTTGAATTTTATATGAAAAATTTTGTATTTGAACGAAAAGTGATTTTTATGATTAGAATGGACAGACACACTATAAAAACTAATAAATCTAATCGAATTGAGATAGCAGAACCAAACAGAACATTTTTAAAACCATTTTTAAATTTTTAATAACTATTGTAGTATGGGATGTTAGTATCGCTTAGGTAACCTCGGTTTAGGTATTTAGTTAATTTTTCGAATTCCCGCTAGAAAATCGGGAAACAAAGTATGGGGCGGTGTTGCAGGAGTATATTCAATGAATTTAAGACGAAATTTGATATCAATTTGAAAAAAATTTATAAATTTACGTAATTTGAATTTTATATGAAAAATTTTGTATTTGAACGAAAAGTGATTTTTATGATTAGAATGGACAGACACACTATAAAAACTAATAAATCTAATCGAATTGAGATAGCAGAACCAAACAGAACATTTTTAAAACCATTTTTAAATTTTTAATAACTATTGTAGTATGGGATGTTAGTATCGCTTAGGTAACCTCGGTTTAGGTATTTAGTTAATTTTTCGAATTCCCGCTAGAAAATCGGGAAACAAAGTATGGGGCGGTGTTGCAGGAGTATATTCAATGAATTTAAGACGAAATTTGATATCAATTTGAAAAAAATTTATAAATTTACGTAATTTGAATTTTATATGAAAAATTTTGTATTTGAACGAAAAGTGATTTTTATGATTAGAATGGACAGACACACTATAAAAACTAATAAATCTAATCGAATTGAGATAGCAGAACCAAACAGAACATTTTTAAAACCATTTTTAAATTTTTAATAACTATTGTAGTATGGGATGTTAGTATCGCTTAGGTAACCTCGGTTTAGGTATTTAGTTAATTTTTCGAATTCCCGCTAGAAAATCGGGAAACAAAGTATGGGGCGGTGTTGCAGGAGTATATTCAATGAATTTAAGACGAAATTTGATATCAATTTGAAAAAAATTTATAAATTTACGTAATTTGAATTTTATATGAAAAATTTTGTATTTGAACGAAAAGTGATTTTTATGATTAGAATGGACAGACACACTATAAAAACTAATAAATCTAATCGAATTGAGATAGCAGAACCAAACAGAACATTTTTAAAACCATTTTTAAATTTTTAATAACTATTGTAGTATGGGATGTTAGTATCGCTTAGGTAACCTCGGTTTAGGTATTTAGTTAATTTTTCGAATTCCCGCTAGAAAATCGGGAAACAAAGTATGGGGCGGTGTTGCAGGAGTATATTCAATGAATTTAAGACGAAATTTGATATCAATTTGAAACAAATTTATAAATTTACGTAATTTGAATTTTATATGAAAAATTTTGTATTTGAACGAAAAGTGATTTTTATGATTAGAATGGACAGACACACTATAAAAACTAATAAATCTAATCGAATTGAGATAGCAGAACCAAACAGAACATTTTTAAAACCATTTTTAAATTTTTAATAACTATTGTAGTATGGGATGTTAGTATCGCTTAGGTAACCTCGGTTTAGGTATTTAGTTAATTTTTCGAATTCCCGCTAGAAAATCGGGAAACAAAGTATGGGGCGGTGTTGCAGGAGTATATTCAATGAATTTAAGACGAAATTTGATATCAATTTGAAAAAAATTTATAAATTTACGTAATTTGAATTTTATATGAAAAATTTTGTATTTGAACGAAAAGTGATTTTTATGATTAGAATGGACAGACACACTATAAAAACCAATAAATCTAATCGAATTGAGATAGCAGAACCAAACAGAACATTTTTAAAACCATTTTTAAATTTTTAATAACTATTGTAGTATGGGATGTTAGTATCGCTTAGGTAACCTCGGTTTAGGTATTTAGTTAATTTTTCGAATTCCCGCTAGAAAATCGGGAAACAAAGTATGGGGCGGTGTTGCAGGAGTATATTCAATGAATTTAAGACGAAATTTGATATCAATTTGAAAAAAATTTATAAATTTACGTAATTTGAATTTTATATGAAAAATTTTGTATTTGAACGAAAAGTGATTTTTATGATTAGAATGGACAGACACACTATAAAAACCAATAAATCTAATCGAATTGAGATAGCAGAACCAAACAGAACATTTTTAAAACCATTTTTAAATTTTTAATAACTATTGTAGTATGGGATGTTAGTATCGCTTAGGTAACCTCGGTTTAGGTATTTAGTTAATTTTTCGAATTCCCGCTAGAAAATCGGGAAACAAAGTATGGGGCGGTGTTGCAGGAGTATATTCAATGAATTTAAGACGAAATTTGATATCAATTTGAAAAAAATTTATAAATTTACGTAATTTGAATTTTATATGAAAAATTTTGTATTTGAACGAAAAGTGATTTTTATGATTAGAATGGACAGACACACTATAAAAACTAATAAATCTAATCGAATTGAGATAGCAGAACCAAACAGAACATTTTTAAAACCATTTTTAAATTTTTAATAACTATTGTAGTATGGGATGTTAGTATCGCTTAGGTAACCTCGGTTTAGGTATTTAGTTAATTTTTCGAATTCCCGCTAGAAAATCGGGAAACAAAGTATGGGGCGGTGTTGCAGGAGTATATTCAATGAATTTAAGACGAAATTTGATATCAATTTGAAAAAAATTTATAAATTTACGTAATTTGAATTTTATATGAAAAATTTTGTATTTGAACGAAAAGTGATTTTTATGATTAGAATGGACAGACACACTATAAAAACTAATAAATCTAATCGAATTGAGATAGCAGAACCAAACAGAACATTTTTAAAACCATTTTTAAATTTTTAATAACTATTGTAGTATGGGATGTTAGTATCGCTTAGGTAACCTCGGTTTAGGTATTTAGTTAATTTTTCGAATTCCCGCTAGAAAATCGGGAAACAAAGTATGGGGCGGTGTTGCAGGAGTATATTCAATGAATTTAAGACGAAATTTGATATCAATTTGAAAAAAATTTATAAATTTACGTAATTTGAATTTTATATGAAAAATTTTGTATTTGAACGAAAAGTGATTTTTATGATTAGAATGGACAGACACACTATAAAAACTAATAAATCTAATCGAATTGAGATAGCAGAACCAAACAGAACATTTTTAAAACCATTTTTAAATTTTTAATAACTATTGTAGTATGGGATGTTAGTATCGCTTAGGTAACCTCGGTTTAGGTATTTAGTTAATTTTTCGAATTCCCGCTAGAAAATCGGGAAACAAAGTATGGGGCGGTGTTGCAGGAGTATATTCAATGAATTTAAGACGAAATTTGATATCAATTTGAAAAAAATTTATAAATTTACGTAATTTGAATTTTATATGAAAAATTTTGTATTTGAACGAAAAGTGATTTTTATGATTAGAATGGACAGACACACTATAAAAACTAATAAATCTAATCGAATTGAGATAGCAGAACCAAACAGAACATTTTTAAAACCATTTTTAAATTTTTAATAACTATTGTAGTATGGGATGTTAGTATCGCTTAGGTAACCTCGGTTTAGGTATTTAGTTAATTTTTCGAATTCCCGCTAGAAAATCGGGAAACAAAGTATGGGGCGGTGTTGCAGGAGTATATTCAATGAATTTAAGACGAAATTTGATATCAATTTGAAAAAAATTTATAAATTTACGTAATTTGAATTTTATATGAAAAATTTTGTATTTGAACGAAAAGTGATTTTTATGATTAGAATGGACAGACACACTATAAAAACTAATAAATCTAATCGAATTGAGATAGCAGAACCAAACAGAACATTTTTAAAACCATTTTTAAATTTTTAATAACTATTGTAGTATGGGATGTTAGTATCGCTTAGGTAACCTCGGTTTAGGTATTTAGTTAATTTTTCGAATTCCCGCTAGAAAATCGGGAAACAAAGTATGGGGCGGTGTTGCAGGAGTATATTCAATGAATTTAAGACGAAATTTGATATCAATTTGAAAAAAATTTATAAATTTACGTAATTTGAATTTTATATGAAAAATTTTGTATTTGAACGAAAAGTGATTTTTATGATTAGAATGGACAGACACACTATAAAAACTAATAAATCTAATCGAATTGAGATAGCAGAACCAAACAGAACATTTTTAAAACCATTTTTAAATTTTTAATAACTATTGTAGTATGGGATGTTAGTATCGCTTAGGTAACCTCGGTTTAGGTATTTAGTTAATTTTTCGAATTCCCGCTAGAAAATCGGGAAACAAAGTATGGGGCGGTGTTGCAGGAGTATATTCAATGAATTTAAGACGAAATTTGATATCAATTTGAAAAAAATTTATAAATTTACGTAATTTGAATTTTATATGAAAAATTTTGTATTTGAACGAAAAGTGATTTTTATGATTAGAATGGACAGACACACTATAAAAACTAATAAATCTAATCGAATTGAGATAGCAGAACCAAACAGAACATTTTTAAAACCATTTTTAAATTTTTAATAACTATTGTAGTATGGGATGTTAGTATCGCTTAGGTAACCTCGGTTTAGGTATTTAGTTAATTTTTCGAATTCCCGCTAGAAAATCGGGAAACAAAGTATGGGGCGGTGTTGCAGGAGTATATTCAATGAATTTAAGACGAAATTTGATATCAATTTGAAAAAAATTTATAAATTTACGTAATTTGAATTTTATATGAAAAATTTTGTATTTGAACGAAAAGTGATTTTTATGATTAGAATGGACAGACACACTATAAAAACTAATAAATCTAATCGAATTGAGATAGCAGAACCAAACAGAACATTTTTAAAACCATTTTTAAATTTTTAATAACTATTGTAGTATGGGATGTTAGTATCGCTTAGGTAACCTCGGTTTAGGTATTTAGTTAATTTTTCGAATTCCCGCTAGAAAATCGGGAAACAAAGTATGGGGCGGTGTTGCAGGAGTATATTCAATGAATTTAAGACGAAATTTGATATCAATTTGAAAAAAATTTATAAATTTACGTAATTTGAATTTTATATGAAAAATTTTGTATTTGAACGAAAAGTGATTTTTATGATTAGAATGGACAGACACACTATAAAAACTAATAAATCTAATCGAATTGAGATAGCAGAACCAAACAGAACATTTTTAAAACCATTTTTAAATTTTTAATAACTATTGTAGTATGGGATGTTAGTATCGCTTAGGTAACCTCGGTTTAGGTATTTAGTTAATTTTTCGAATTCCCGCTAGAAAATCGGGAAACAAAGTATGGGGCGGTGTTGCAGGAGTATATTCAATGAATTTAAGACGAAATTTGATATCAATTTGAAAAAAATTTATAAATTTACGTAATTTGAATTTTATATGAAAAATTTTGTATTTGAACGAAAAGTGATTTTTATGATTAGAATGGACAGACACACTATAAAAACTAATAAATCTAATCGAATTGAGATAGCAGAACCAAACAGAACATTTTTAAAACCATTTTTAAATTTTTAATAACTATTGTAGTATGGGATGTTAGTATCGCTTAGGTAACCTCGGTTTAGGTATTTAGTTAATTTTTCGAATTCCCGCTAGAAAATCGGGAAACAAAGTATGGGGCGGTGTTGCAGGAGTATATTCAATGAATTTAAGACGAAATTTGATATCAATTTGAAAAAAATTTATAAATTTACGTAATTTGAATTTTATATGAAAAATTTTGTATTTGAACGAAAAGTGATTTTTATGATTAGAATGGACAGACACACTATAAAAACTAATAAATCTAATCGAATTGAGATAGCAGAACCAAACAGAACATTTTTAAAACCATTTTTAAATTTTTAATAACTATTGTAGTATGGGATGTTAGTATCGCTTAGGTAACCTCGGTTTAGGTATTTAGTTAATTTTTCGAATTCCCGCTAGAAAATCGGGAAACAAAGTATGGGGCGGTGTTGCAGGAGTATATTCAATGAATTTAAGACGAAATTTGATATCAATTTGAAAAAAATTTATAAATTTACGTAATTTGAATTTTATATGAAAAATTTTGTATTTGAACGAAAAGTGATTTTTATGATTAGAATGGACAGACACACTATAAAAACTAATAAATCTAATCGAATTGAGATAGCAGAACCAAACAGAACATTTTTAAAACCATTTTTAAATTTTTAATAACTATTGTAGTATGGGATGTTAGTATCGCTTAGGTAACCTCGGTTTAGGTATTTAGTTAATTTTTCGAATTCCCGCTAGAAAATCGGGAAACAAAGTATGGGGCGGTGTTGCAGGAGTATATTCAATGAATTTAAGACGAAATTTGATATCAATTTGAAAAAAATTTATAAATTTACGTAATTTGAATTTTATATGAAAAATTTTGTATTTGAACGAAAAGTGATTTTTATGATTAGAATGGACAGACACACTATAAAAACTAATAAATCTAATCGAATTGAGATAGCAGAACCAAACAGAACATTTTTAAAACCATTTTTAAATTTTTAATAACTATTGTAGTATGGGATGTTAGTATCGCTTAGGTAACCTCGGTTTAGGTATTTAGTTAATTTTTCGAATTCCCGCTAGAAAATCGGGAAACAAAGTATGGGGCGGTGTTGCAGGAGTATATTCAATGAATTTAAGACGAAATTTGATATCAATTTGAAAAAAATTTATAAATTTACGTAATTTGAATTTTATATGAAAAATTTTGTATTTGAACGAAAAGTGATTTTTATGATTAGAATGGACAGACACACTATAAAAACTAATAAATCTAATCGAATTGAGATAGCAGAACCAAACAGAACATTTTTAAAACCATTTTTAAATTTTTAATAACTATTGTAGTATGGGATGTTAGTATCGCTTAGGTAACCTCGGTTTAGGTATTTAGTTAATTTTTCGAATTCCCGCTAGAAAATCGGGAAACAAAGTATGGGGCGGTGTTGCAGGAGTATATTCAATGAATTTAAGACGAAATTTGATATCAATTTGAAAAAAATTTATAAATTTACGTAATTTGAATTTTATATGAAAAATTTTGTATTTGAACGAAAAGTGATTTTTATGATTAGAATGGACAGACACACTATAAAAACTAATAAATCTAATCGAATTGAGATAGCAGAACCAAACAGAACATTTTTAAAACCATTTTTAAATTTTTAATAACTATTGTAGTATGGGATGTTAGTATCGCTTAGGTAACCTCGGTTTAGGTATTTAGTTAATTTTTCGAATTCCCGCTAGAAAATCGGGAAACAAAGTATGGGGCGGTGTTGCAGGAGTATATTCAATGAATTTAAGACGAAATTTGATATCAATTTGAAAAAAATTTATAAATTTACGTAATTTGAATTTTATATGAAAAATTTTGTATTTGAACGAAAAGTGATTTTTATGATTAGAATGGACAGACACACTATAAAAACTAATAAATCTAATCGAATTGAGATAGCAGAACCAAACAGAACATTTTTAAAACCATTTTTAAATTTTTAATAACTATTGTAGTATGGGATGTTAGTATCGCTTAGGTAACCTCGGTTTAGGTATTTAGTTAATTTTTCGAATTCCCGCTAGAAAATCGGGAAACAAAGTATGGGGCGGTGTTGCAGGAGTATATTCAATGAATTTAAGACGAAATTTGATATCAATTTGAAAAAAATTTATAAATTTACGTAATTTGAATTTTATATGAAAAATTTTGTATTTGAACGAAAAGTGATTTTTATGATTAGAATGGACAGACACACTATAAAAACTAATAAATCTAATCGAATTGAGATAGCAGAACCAAACAGAACATTTTTAAAACCATTTTTAAATTTTTAATAACTATTGTAGTATGGGATGTTAGTATCGCTTAGGTAACCTCGGTTTAGGTATTTAGTTAATTTTTCGAATTCCCGCTAGAAAATCGGGAAACAAAGTATGGGGCGGTGTTGCAGGAGTATATTCAATGAATTTAAGACGAAATTTGATATCAATTTGAAAAAAATTTATAAATTTACGTAATTTGAATTTTATATGAAAAATTTTGTATTTGAACGAAAAGTGATTTTTATGATTAGAATGGACAGACACACTATAAAAACTAATAAATCTAATCGAATTGAGATAGCAGAACCAAACAGAACATTTTTAAAACCATTTTTAAATTTTTAATAACTATTGTAGTATGGGATGTTAGTATCGCTTAGGTAACCTCGGTTTAGGTATTTAGTTAATTTTTCGAATTCCCGCTAGAAAATCGGGAAACAAAGTATGGGGCGGTGTTGCAGGAGTATATTCAATGAATTTAAGACGAAATTTGATATCAATTTGAAAAAAATTTATAAATTTACGTAATTTGAATTTTATATGAAAAATTTTGTATTTGAACGAAAAGTGATTTTTATGATTAGAATGGACAGACACACTATAAAAACTAATAAATCTAATCGAATTGAGATAGCAGAACCAAACAGAACATTTTTAAAACCATTTTTAAATTTTTAATAACTATTGTAGTATGGGATGTTAGTATCGCTTAGGTAACCTCGGTTTAGGTATTTAGTTAATTTTTCGAATTCCCGCTAGAAAATCGGGAAACAAAGTATGGGGCGGTGTTGCAGGAGTATATTCAATGAATTTAAGACGAAATTTGATATCAATTTGAAAAAAATTTATAAATTTACGTAATTTGAATTTTATATGAAAAATTTTGTATTTGAACGAAAAGTGATTTTTATGATTAGAATGGACAGACACACTATAAAAACTAATAAATCTAATCGAATTGAGATAGCAGAACCAAACAGAACATTTTTAAAACCATTTTTAAATTTTTAATAACTATTGTAGTATGGGATGTTAGTATCGCTTAGGTAACCTCGGTTTAGGTATTTAGTTAATTTTTCGAATTCCCGCTAGAAAATCGGGAAACAAAGTATGGGGCGGTGTTGCAGGAGTATATTCAATGAATTTAAGACGAAATTTGATATCAATTTGAAAAAAATTTATAAATTTACGTAATTTGAATTTTATATGAAAAATTTTGTATTTGAACGAAAAGTGATTTTTATGATTAGAATGGACAGACACACTATAAAAACTAATAAATCTAATCGAATTGAGATAGCAGAACCAAACAGAACATTTTTAAAACCATTTTTAAATTTTTAATAACTATTGTAGTATGGGATGTTAGTATCGCTTAGGTAACCTCGGTTTAGGTATTTAGTTAATTTTTCGAATTCCCGCTAGAAAATCGGGAAACAAAGTATGGGGCGGTGTTGCAGGAGTATATTCAATGAATTTAAGACGAAATTTGATATCAATTTGAAAAAAATTTATAAATTTACGTAATTTGAATTTTATATGAAAAATTTTGTATTTGAACGAAAAGTGATTTTTATGATTAGAATGGACAGACACACTATAAAAACTAATAAATCTAATCGAATTGAGATAGCAGAACCAAACAGAACATTTTTAAAACCATTTTTAAATTTTTAATAACTATTGTAGTATGGGATGTTAGTATCGCTTAGGTAACCTCGGTTTAGGTATTTAGTTAATTTTTCGAATTCCCGCTAGAAAATCGGGAAACAAAGTATGGGGCGGTGTTGCAGGAGTATATTCAATGAATTTAAGACGAAATTTGATATCAATTTGAAAAAAATTTATAAATTTACGTAATTTGAATTTTATATGAAAAATTTTGTATTTGAACGAAAAGTGATTTTTATGATTAGAATGGACAGACACACTATAAAAACTAATAAATCTAATCGAATTGAGATAGCAGAACCAAACAGAACATTTTTAAAACCATTTTTAAATTTTTAATAACTATTGTAGTATGGGATGTTAGTATCGCTTAGGTAACCTCGGTTTAGGTATTTAGTTAATTTTTCGAATTCCCGCTAGAAAATCGGGAAACAAAGTATGGGGCGGTGTTGCAGGAGTATATTCAATGAATTTAAGACGAAATTTGATATCAATTTGAAAAAAATTTATAAATTTACGTAATTTGAATTTTATATGAAAAATTTTGTATTTGAACGAAAAGTGATTTTTATGATTAGAATGGACAGACACACTATAAAAACTAATAAATCTAATCGAATTGAGATAGCAGAACCAAACAGAACATTTTTAAAACCATTTTTAAATTTTTAATAACTATTGTAGTATGGGATGTTAGTATCGCTTAGGTAACCTCGGTTTAGGTATTTAGTTAATTTTTCGAATTCCCGCTAGAAAATCGGGAAACAAAGTATGGGGCGGTGTTGCAGGAGTATATTCAATGAATTTAAGACGAAATTTGATATCAATTTGAAAAAAATTTATAAATTTACGTAATTTGAATTTTATATGAAAAATTTTGTATTTGAACGAAAAGTGATTTTTATGATTAGAATGGACAGACACACTATAAAAACTAATAAATCTAATCGAATTGAGATAGCAGAACCAAACAGAACATTTTTAAAACCATTTTTAAATTTTTAATAACTATTGTAGTATGGGATGTTAGTATCGCTTAGGTAACCTCGGTTTAGGTATTTAGTTAATTTTTCGAATTCCCGCTAGAAAATCGGGAAACAAAGTATGGGGCGGTGTTGCAGGAGTATATTCAATGAATTTAAGACGAAATTTGATATCAATTTGAAAAAAATTTATAAATTTACGTAATTTGAATTTTATATGAAAAATTTTGTATTTGAACGAAAAGTGATTTTTATGATTAGAATGGACAGACACACTATAAAAACTAATAAATCTAATCGAATTGAGATAGCAGAACCAAACAGAACATTTTTAAAACCATTTTTAAATTTTTAATAACTATTGTAGTATGGGATGTTAGTATCGCTTAGGTAACCTCGGTTTAGGTATTTAGTTAATTTTTCGAATTCCCGCTAGAAAATCGGGAAACAAAGTATGGGGCGGTGTTGCAGGAGTATATTCAATGAATTTAAGACGAAATTTGATATCAATTTGAAAAAAATTTATAAATTTACGTAATTTGAATTTTATATGAAAAATTTTGTATTTGAACGAAAAGTGATTTTTATGATTAGAATGGACAGACACACTATAAAAACTAATAAATCTAATCGAATTGAGATAGCAGAACCAAACAGAACATTTTTAAAACCATTTTTAAATTTTTAATAACTATTGTAGTATGGGATGTTAGTATCGCTTAGGTAACCTCGGTTTAGGTATTTAGTTAATTTTTCGAATTCCCGCTAGAAAATCGGGAAACAAAGTATGGGGCGGTGTTGCAGGAGTATATTCAATGAATTTAAGACGAAATTTGATATCAATTTGAAAAAAATTTATAAATTTACGTAATTTGAATTTTATATGAAAAATTTTGTATTTGAACGAAAAGTGATTTTTATGATTAGAATGGACAGACACACTATAAAAACTAATAAATCTAATCGAATTGAGATAGCAGAACCAAACAGAACATTTTTAAAACCATTTTTAAATTTTTAATAACTATTGTAGTATGGGATGTTAGTATCGCTTAGGTAACCTCGGTTTAGGTATTTAGTTAATTTTTCGAATTCCCGCTAGAAAATCGGGAAACAAAGTATGGGGCGGTGTTGCAGGAGTATATTCAATGAATTTAAGACGAAATTTGATATCAATTTGAAAAAAATTTATAAATTTACGTAATTTGAATTTTATATGAAAAATTTTGTATTTGAACGAAAAGTGATTTTTATGATTAGAATGGACAGACACACTATAAAAACCAATAAATCTAATCGAATTGAGATAGCAGAACCAAACAGAACATTTTTAAAACCATTTTTAAATTTTTAATAACTATTGTAGTATGGGATGTTAGTATCGCTTAGGTAACCTCGGTTTAGGTATTTAGTTAATTTTTCGAATTCCCGCTAGAAAATCGGGAAACAAAGTATGGGGCGGTGTTGCAGGAGTATATTCAATGAATTTAAGACGAAATTTGATATCAATTTGAAAAAAATTTATAAATTTACGTAATTTGAATTTTATATGAAAAATTTTGTATTTGAACGAAAAGTGATTTTTATGATTAGAATGGACAGACACACTATAAAAACTAATAAATCTAATCGAATTGAGATAGCAGAACCAAACAGAACATTTTTAAAACCATTTTTAAATTTTTAATAACTATTGTAGTATGGGATGTTAGTATCGCTTAGGTAACCTCGGTTTAGGTATTTAGTTAATTTTTCGAATTCCCGCTAGAAAATCGGGAAACAAAGTATGGGGCGGTGTTGCAGGAGTATATTCAATGAATTTAAGACGAAATTTGATATCAATTTGAAAAAAATTTATAAATTTACGTAATTTGAATTTTATATGAAAAATTTTGTATTTGAACGAAAAGTGATTTTTATGATTAGAATGGACAGACACACTATAAAAACTAATAAATCTAATCGAATTGAGATAGCAGAACCAAACAGAACATTTTTAAAACCATTTTTAAATTTTTAATAACTATTGTAGTATGGGATGTTAGTATCGCTTAGGTAACCTCGGTTTAGGTATTTAGTTAATTTTTCGAATTCCCGCTAGAAAATCGGGAAACAAAGTATGGGGCGGTGTTGCAGGAGTATATTCAATGAATTTAAGACGAAATTTGATATCAATTTGAAAAAAATTTATAAATTTACGTAATTTGAATTTTATATGAAAAATTTTGTATTTGAACGAAAAGTGATTTTTATGATTAGAATGGACAGACACACTATAAAAACTAATAAATCTAATCGAATTGAGATAGCAGAACCAAACAGAACATTTTTAAAACCATTTTTAAATTTTTAATAACTATTGTAGTATGGGATGTTAGTATCGCTTAGGTAACCTCGGTTTAGGTATTTAGTTAATTTTTCGAATTCCCGCTAGAAAATCGGGAAACAAAGTATGGGGCGGTGTTGCAGGAGTATATTCAATGAATTTAAGACGAAATTTGATATCAATTTGAAAAAAATTTATAAATTTACGTAATTTGAATTTTATATGAAAAATTTTGTATTTGAACGAAAAGTGATTTTTATGATTAGAATGGACAGACACACTATAAAAACTAATAAATCTAATCGAATTGAGATAGCAGAACCAAACAGAACATTTTTAAAACCATTTTTAAATTTTTAATAACTATTGTAGTATGGGATGTTAGTATCGCTTAGGTAACCTCGGTTTAGGTATTTAGTTAATTTTTCGAATTCCCGCTAGAAAATCGGGAAACAAAGTATGGGGCGGTGTTGCAGGAGTATATTCAATGAATTTAAGACGAAATTTGATATCAATTTGAAAAAAATTTATAAATTTACGTAATTTGAATTTTATATGAAAAATTTTGTATTTGAACGAAAAGTGATTTTTATGATTAGAATGGACAGACACACTATAAAAACTAATAAATCTAATCGAATTGAGATAGCAGAACCAAACAGAACATTTTTAAAACCATTTTTAAATTTTTAATAACTATTGTAGTATGGGATGTTAGTATCGCTTAGGTAACCTCGGTTTAGGTATTTAGTTAATTTTTCGAATTCCCGCTAGAAAATCGGGAAACAAAGTATGGGGCGGTGTTGCAGGAGTATATTCAATGAATTTAAGACGAAATTTGATATCAATTTGAAAAAAATTTATAAATTTACGTAATTTGAATTTTATATGAAAAATTTTGTATTTGAACGAAAAGTGATTTTTATGATTAGAATGGACAGACACACTATAAAAACTAATAAATCTAATCGAATTGAGATAGCAGAACCAAACAGAACATTTTTAAAACCATTTTTAAATTTTTAATAACTATTGTAGTATGGGATGTTAGTATCGCTTAGGTAACCTCGGTTTAGGTATTTAGTTAATTTTTCGAATTCCCGCTAGAAAATCGGGAAACAAAGTATGGGGCGGTGTTGCAGGAGTATATTCAATGAATTTAAGACGAAATTTGATATCAATTTGAAAAAAATTTATAAATTTACGTAATTTGAATTTTATATGAAAAATTTTGTATTTGAACGAAAAGTGATTTTTATGATTAGAATGGACAGACACACTATAAAAACCAATAAATCTAATCGAATTGAGATAGCAGAACCAAACAGAACATTTTTAAAACCATTTTTAAATTTTTAATAACTATTGTAGTATGGGATGTTAGTATCGCTTAGGTAACCTCGGTTTAGGTATTTAGTTAATTTTTCGAATTCCCGCTAGAAAATCGGGAAACAAAGTATGGGGCGGTGTTGCAGGAGTATATTCAATGAATTTAAGACGAAATTTGATATCAATTTGAAAAAAATTTATAAATTTACGTAATTTGAATTTTATATGAAAAATTTTGTATTTGAACGAAAAGTGATTTTTATGATTAGAATGGACAGACACACTATAAAAACTAATAAATCTAATCGAATTGAGATAGCAGAACCAAACAGAACATTTTTAAAACCATTTTTAAATTTTTAATAACTATTGTAGTATGGGATGTTAGTATCGCTTAGGTAACCTCGGTTTAGGTATTTAGTTAATTTTTCGAATTCCCGCTAGAAAATCGGGAAACAAAGTATGGGGCGGTGTTGCAGGAGTATATTCAATGAATTTAAGACGAAATTTGATATCAATTTGAAAAAAATTTATAAATTTACGTAATTTGAATTTTATATGAAAAATTTTGTATTTGAACGAAAAGTGATTTTTATGATTAGAATGGACAGACACACTATAAAAACTAATAAATCTAATCGAATTGAGATAGCAGAACCAAACAGAACATTTTTAAAACCATTTTTAAATTTTTAATAACTATTTGGTTAGGTTAGGTTAGGTTAGGTTAGGTTAGGTTAGGTTAGGTTAGGTTAGGTTAGGTTAGGTTAGGTTAGGTTAGGTTAGGTTAGGTTAGGTTAGGTTAGGTTAGGTTAGGTTAGGTTAGGTTCCCGTGGGAGTTGCTGGGTCTTCTATCGGGCGCGTCCCCCGGTGGCGGATAGGGGAACGCCACTCGCATTTTGCGGGTGGTACCGGAGTAATCCGGCGCGGACCAAAACCAGCAGGTATGGGCGTACCTTTAGGGGTTCGTTAACCCCACGGCCTAGGGGAGCACACCCCGACAGAAAAGCGGCGGAAGGTGGACGTGTAATCGTCTGCGGACTGCGATTGCAGTCGGAGCGAGTCCGGTGGCTGCCTCGCTGCGCTGCCGGGCACCATTGTAAATTGTAAATAGTCATTGTAGATAAGTAGATAGCTCATGTAAATATGTACATATCAGTAGCTAGTGAAACCCGGCAAGGCAGCCAGGTCCCACTCGCGTGACGTAAGGCGTCCATCCGCCTTTTCCACCCTGTGGTCTATTCCGCAGCCGGAGCGGGTCCGGCAGGTGCTTAACTGCGCAGCCGGACATGAACCGTTCCAAAATCGTAACCCCGGTTCTCGATGTCGTTGTCACGTCTAGCGGTCTAGAGCCGGAGCCGAGAGCCTTGGCTTCACCGCCCGGGCTGCGAGGAAGAAAACCTCTATAAAAAATCACCCCGAATCCCAAGCGGCGCAGCAGCGTGAGGGGATGCATGGCTGATGGGCTGTTCAGTCGTTACTGCTTTCCCCGCTAGAGTACCGGCCGACACTCTAAGCGGGTTACACATAGGCTTATCTGGGCACAGGGGGCACTGCTCAGATGGACCGTTTATTTCCCCCATACTCGTGGGAACAGTATGGAAAATCTCAATTTAAACCAAAACCAAAAATATTTCGGAGAGCGAGAGTTGGAGGAGCTAAGTTTAGTTCTCGACTCTGATTCGAGCTGTAGAACGGAGGGCTCGATGGCGGCTGGACCAGTGTCCGCCACAGCGAAAAGAACGAAGAAGAGGAAAAAGTGCTTACCCTCCCCTTCAAGTACCGAGGAGACTCTGGAGGAGGTTACTCCGCGCAAGAAGGAGAGGACGACGGACGAAGTGGAGCTAGAAATTAGTAAGCTGGCGAACAAAGCAAGCGCGAGGAGACAGGCGCTCGGTATAGAAGATCGTGACGGGCGAACTGCAACTGCACTCAACCAGTGCATAATCGAGGATGTAGATATAATCCTAAAAGTAGCGGGAAAGTCTAAAAATTTAAAGGGCACGTTCCAACGCGCTCTAAAAGAAGCGGCTAACTCGATTAAATCAGCTGTGGATGTGCTTAGCAACAGATCTCAGTCCGAAGAGATTTCGAAAATGCAGGCTGAAAACGCACGCCTTCGGTCTGAAGTAGAGGAATTGCGCCGGGAGATGGCCAATATGAAAAAGGGTGTCTCCAACACCAAGAAGGGGAAAGCCGCGAAAGCATCAAGCAGCGTTACGCAGCCTGAAGATTTGACCCAGACTATCCTCCGCCAGGTCGGGGATATGATCAATGCTAGGTTCGGTGCCCTGGAGGAGAGGCTGCTCCCAGCGCCTAAAGTTTCCCGCCCGCCACTTGCCGCGGACCGTCGGGAACCGGCGGCTTCGAGCACTCAGTCCCCCGCTGACCGTGGGTCAACCGAAAGCGGGGAACCGACGAGGAAGAGGGAAAAACAAAAGAAAAACAAAAAAGGAAAAGGAAAAAGATCGGCAGTGGAGGCGCAAGTTGCCTCAGTAGCGCATACGGCTCCTGCCACCCTATCAGCCGCTCCAAAGCAGAACGGAGCGACTTCGGAGTGGAAAACTGTCTCGCGGAAACGGAAGGTCGACAAGCGAGGAGACAAGCCTCAGTCTGCGAGATTGCGTCCTCCGCGCTCGACTGCTGTGGTACTAACTCTGCAACCGGGTGCGGAACAGAAGGGAGCAACATACGCCAGCGTTCTGGCTGAAGCTCAACGGAAGGTCGACTTGGAGAGCTGCGGCATTACAATGCTGCGCTTTAAGAAAGCGGCGGCTGGAGGCCGTCTGTTGGAAGTTCCGGGGGCTGCAAGTGGTGCCAAGGCAGACACTCTTGCGCAAAAACTTAGGGAGGTTTTCGACGAAAGCCTCCTCAAAGTCTCCAGGCCGGAAAAATGCGCGGATATCCATATCTCCGGTCTGGATGATTCTGTGTCGTCTGCGGATATCGTAGCTGCTGTTGCAGATCATGGGTCATGCGCTGCAACCCATGTCAAGTCAGGAGAGATTAAAACCTCCCCTCGGGGCTCCGGTGCCGTGTGGGTGCGTTGCCCTGTAGCTGCTGCGAAAAAGCTGAGCCTTGCAGGCCGGATTAAAATAGGTTGGTCATCGGCGCGAATCAAACTGCTGCCGGAGAAGGAGGTCCGTTGTTACAGATGCCTTCACACGGGTCATGTCAGGGCGCAGTGCACGGCGCTCTTCGACCGTAGCGGGACCTGCTTCCGTTGCGGACAAGACGGTCACCAAGCTAAAGAATGCACGGGCACTGCGAGGTGTCCGCTGTGCGCTGAAGCCGGTAAACGGGCGAACCATAGGCTGGGCAGCAAGTCCTGCTCCCCACCGCCGCCCAAGAAGAGGGCCCGTGTCCCTGGAGCTGCACCATCTGCACCGGTGGCTCCAGCAGACACGGAAATCATCAGCGAAGACACGTGGGACTGATTATGGCTTGCCATGAATTCCTACAGTCCAACATTAACCACTGCGCTCGTGCTCAGGACCTTTTGCTCCAAAGCATGGTGCAGTGGTCGATTCAGGTGGCAGTGGTTGCAGAGCCATACTTTGTCGCCACCAGATCTACCTGGTTCGGTGACCTTGATGGTTTGGTGGCGATTGTCTTTTCGGACGCAGCGACCCCATCATCGCTCATAAAGCGGGGGAGGGGATACGTGGCGGTGAAGTGGGGCAACTCCATTATTATCGGCACGTATTTCTCCCCAAACCGCGCTTTGTCGGAGTTTGAATGCTTCCTGCAAGAGCTTTACGGCCTAATCCAGAGCACGAACCTCTGTGTCTTGGTTGCCGGTGACCTCAATGCAAAGTCTGTGGCGTGGGGGTCCCCGGTGACCGACGCGAGGGGGGAAGTGCTCTCGGAGTGGGTTGTGACCTCGGGTCTCGTGGTCTTGAATACGGGCTCAGTAAATACCTGCGCTCGTCGTCAGGGGGGCTCGATTGTTGACGTGACATTCGCAAGCCCTTCCCTGGCGAGAACCGTCCGTGGCTGGAGGGTCGTGGAGGATGTAGAGTCGCTGTCGGACCACCGGTACATTCGGTTTAAGGTCAACGGCGATGGCTCTTTCCTTCCGCGACGCTTTGACACGGCTCGAATGAGGAGACTCCCGCGGTGGAACCTCACACGTCTGGACATTGGTCTGCTTTCTGAAGCGGCTATTGTGCAGGCGTGGGTGTCTTCTGCTCCCACCGCTGACCCAAACATCGAAGATCTGGCAGTCCAGCTCCGCGCTTCGGTTACGCAAGTCTGTGACGCGGCTATGCCCCGCGCCAGCGCTCCCTCTCCGAGGGAAAAGGTGTACTGGTGGAGTGAGGATATTTCACGTCTTCGCTCCGCCTGCATTATGGCTCGCCGAAGCTATTCAAGGCACCGTAGGCTTCGGTCTGGGCGACAGGATCCAGAGTTCAGAGTCGCAGAGGATAATCTTTATTCAGCCTACAAATCGGCAAAGCAAGCCCTTAAGTTCGCGATAGTTGCTGCGAAAGAGGCTGGCCGTATGGAGATGGTAGAGTCTCTAAACCGCGATCCTTGGGGACGTCCTTACCTGATGGTGCGCAATAGACTTCGTCCTTACGCTCCTCCGTTGACTCAGACTCTGGAACCTCGGCTCCTCCGAAACGTTCTCGGTGGCTTGTTCCCGTCTCGGACAGAATTCATCGCTCCATCTATGACCATGTCCCTGGAGGGGGAAGACGACGGTGTGCCGGCTGTATCCCGTGCAGAACTCTGCGCTGTCTTGAGAAGGTTGCGACGCAAGAAAGCTGCCCCAGGCCCGGACGGTATCCCAGGAAAGGTCTGGGTCAACATCCTTGCTGGGGAAACAATGGAGTTTCGAGTGCGCAGTGCATTTACTGAGGCGCTTCGTCAAAACACCTTTCCACAGCTGTGGAAGGAAGGGCTTCTCGTGCTCATCCGTAAGGAGGGTCGTCCGGCGGACAGTCCGTCTGCCTACCGACCGATTGTCCTGCTGGACGAAATAGGAAAGCTCTTTGAGCGCATAATAGCTGGTCGCCTCGTCGGTCATCTAACGTCCCGCGGCCCGGATTTGTCGGATAACCAGTTCGGTTTTCGCCCAGGTCGCTCGACGATCGACGCCATAAAGCGAGTGAAAGGCTTTGCAGAGGAAGCAGTCTCCCAGGGTAAGACGGTGTTGGCGATCTCGCTAGACATAGCGAACGCTTTTAACTCTCTGCCCTGGGCTTGCATCAGGGAGGCTCTGAGATATCACAGATTCTCGCCCTACCTCTGCCGGCTCGTGGCCTCATATCTCGCCAATCGTAACATCTCCTTCGTGACAAGCAGCGGAGACTGGGATAGTCACCCTATGACGTGCGGTGTTCCACAGGGTTCGGTCCTCGGTCCGCTCCTGTGGAACATCGGCTACGATTGGGTGCTACGCGGTGAGCTTCTGCCGGGGATGAGCGTTGTCTGTTATGCAGACGATACTCTACTCCTGGCTAAGGCAGACGATTTTCAGTCAGCGGTTAGACTGGCCACAAATGGAGTTGCTTCCACTGTGGAGAGGATTCGGAGGTTAGGGCTAGAGGTGTCCCTCTATAAGTCGAGGGCCCTCTGCTTTCATGGACCGCGCCGAAAACCTCCTCAGGGAGCTCAGCTCACTGTGGGAGGAGTCGCCATCCATGTCGAGTCTACGATGCGCTACCTAGGCCTCGTCCTCGACAGCCGTTTGTCGTTCCTGGAACATTTCCGCCAGCTGTCACCTAAGCTCATCGCCACCGCGGGCGCCTTGGGTCGACTTCTCCCGAATAAGGGGGGTCCAAGCGTAGCTTGCCGTCGCCTTTATGCGGGGGTCGTCCGCTCAATGGCCCTTTACGGAGCTCCTATCTGGGCCAACGCAGTGAATTCGAAGATCAGGCCTCTTTTGCGGCGGCCTCAGCGCATCGTAGCCATCAGAATCATCCGAGCGTACCGCACAGTATCGTTTGATGCTGCGTGTCTGCTCGCGGGTACGCCGCCCTGGGAATTGGACGCAGAGATCTTAGCATCTATCTACACCTCGCGTCGTATGATGCTTCAGCGATCGCACGTATCGTCTACTAGCTCATCCTCGTTTAGACAGAGACAGTGCGTTAGGGCGCAACTTTTGGACAGATGGGAGGAATATCTCTCCTCTCCCTCCGCTGGACGTTTGACTGTTTCGGCGATTCAGCCAGTGTTCAGGCGTTGGGTCAAACACCGAAAGAGAAAGGGTCCTCTGACGTTCCATCTTACGCAGATCCTCTCGGGGCACGGCTGCTTCGGGAGGTATCTGTGTATGGTGGCACGCAGAGAACCTACACCCGGATGTCACCATTGTGACGCCCCAGAAGATACGGCGAGCCACACCCTGCAGGACTGTCCTGCGTGGGCGCAACATCGGCTCGAACTTTGTAGAGTTTTGGGGCCAGATCTGTCTTTGCCAGCCGTAGTGCAAGCTATGGTAGGCGGGGAGGGGTGCTGGCAAGCCATGCTCACCTTCTGTGAAACGGTGATGTCACAGAAGGAGTCAGCCGAGCGTGCGAGGGAGGTCGACGTTTTGTCAGACCCGATTCGCCGCAGGCGTACGGGGCGCAGACGGCGTAACAACGCCGATCTGCAGCCCACTTAAAGTGGACCGTCGGTTGGTGGATACGGGGGATTCACTTACCGACACGGACTAGGTCCCGGGGAGGATGATGTGTCGCTGAAAGTGATCCCGGCACATCGTCCTGTCGGCAATTCATTTGGCAATAGTTGTGACTTGGGGGGAGTCAAAATTTGTAGGTAGAGTCTGACATCAGACACCGTAGACAGAGTCGCGGTCGAATGCGAAAGCGACCCCGCGGCCTGTCGTTTGCGTCACGGGATCACCGTGGTGGTTTTAGTGGGTAGGCCGCTGTGCTTCTCACGGCGGGAGTCCCACATACCCCGCGCGCCCCCCGCGCTCGGGCACCCGTAACGTTGGGTTTCCCCACGAATTAAAAAAAAAAAAAAAAAAAAAAAAAAAAAAAAGGTTAGGTTAGGTTAGGTTAGGTTAGGTTCCCGTGGGAGTTGCTGGAACTTCTATCGGGCGCGTCCCCAGGTGGCGGATAGGGGAACGCCACTCGCATTTTGCGGGTGGTACCGGAGTAATCCGGCGCGGACCAAAACCAGCAGGTATGGGCGTACCTTTAGGGGATTGTTATCCCCACGGCCTAGCGGAGCACACCGTAAACAAAGCCGAAGCTGTGGATCAGCAAAAACCCATCATGAAAGCAGCTAGCGAACAGATTCCCCAGGAGGGCACCGACGTGAATATCCGTCGGCAATCCCTCCGTGCTACGGCACGCCGTCCCGTCGAATCTGGGGGGGACAACTACTGCTTTGGTGATGTCGGGGAGCCCGAGAAGGGCGGAGTAGACATTGGGCCTGCGATAGGCGGGGGAAACGTGCCTGAGATGGGCGGAGGAGAGGTGCCAGAGATTGGCGGTGTTGATGTCGGGCCTGTGACGGGCGGTGTTGAGGGTGTTGCGCCTGGAAAAGGTGTTTCGGAGTTGGGTGTTTCGGCGAAGCAGGCGAAGGTGGTGCTAAGTCGACTTAACTTAGAGGAGATGTCAAGGCGATATTCAATATCGTCCTATGGGATTGACTCCGATGGGGACAGTTGTGTCTCCATGTCTTCTATGGGGAGCTTGGAGAGGTCCCATTACAGGAAGAGGCCAAGGGACAAGCAGCCTAGTCGGTCTGGGTCTTCGGACGAGGAGAGGGGACCTAAGGCGAGGGCTGTGTCCAGCAAGGGGAGAGGGCGCCCACCAACAACGGGCGAATACGTTGGCTTGGCTGAGGCAAAGCGGGCCTTGAACGAGGCCAAGAGAGAGGAGCTCCGACTGCGCGCGGAAGAGGAGGTGGCCGGGTTGGCATTGGCGGTGTCCACCCGAGCCAATTCGCGTATGTCGGAGAATTCACCGGCTGTGACTCAGAGGGAGGCAGAGGCTGCTTTGACACCGGAGCTTCACACTCAGGTGGCAGACAGCCTCATGGTCATACTGAAGGTGGCCAAGACGTCGGGGAACCTTAAGGGTACCTTTGCGAAGGCCCTTAAAGACGCTGCCAATAACATCTCGGCAGCCTTTGACGTCTTGGCGGAGAGGACTCATTCAGATGAGGTAGCGCAGTTGCGGGCGAGCAACGCCCGCCTCAGAGCAGAGCTGCAGGACCTACGGAAGGAAATGGCGGAAATGAGGAAGGAGATGGAGCGCTCTCGGATGGACCTGTGCCATACAACATCTCAGGCACAGGCTCCGGCCAACAGTCCGCCACAACATCTGGCGAGGACTGACGATGACGAGTTGGCCCGGAAGATCATGGTTCAGGTGGGGACCATGATCAATGCCCGATTCGAGGCGCTGCAGGAACGTCTTCTGCCAGAGCGGCGGATTCGTCCTCCCCTGGCGGCAGACACGACCCGGAAGAAGACAGTGGCGGAGTCATCTGTCACCACCCTGATGGCTCCAGCCAATAACCCGGCTGAGAAGGGAAACAAGAAGAAGAAGAAGACTAAGAGTGCAGACCAGGCAGCACCATCTGCTGAGGCACAGCCGCCGCCAACGAGCTCAGCCACGGCACCAGAGCGCTGGTCAGAGGTGGCCAAAAAGAAAAAGAAGAAGAAGGAGAAGACGGCACGGAAGAAAGGCCGGACTGACAAGGCGAGAAAGCCGAGACTACGCCCTCCGAGCTCAGCGGCTATTTCCATCAAGCTGCAGCCGGAGGGCGTGGATCGTGGTCTCACGTACGCGGGAGTCCTCAAAAACTTCACGCGGAACGTGGACCTGGCGGCGCTGGGTATCACCGATGTTCGTTTTAAGGTGGCAGCAACAGGCGCACGAATGTTGGAGTTGCCCGGCGATAAAGGGGGAAAGGCGGATGCACTGGCCCAGCGGTTGGCTGCGATTGTGAACTCGCAAGAGGTGCACATCTCCAGGCCCACTAAATGTGTCGAATTGCGCGTTGGTGGCCTGGATGATTCCGTCACACAGGAGGAGATAGCCTTAGCCCTTAGTCGTGTTGGTGGTGGCACTCTCATCGATTATAAGGTGGGAGTTGTTCGGCAGGGTCGTAGGGGGCTTGGTTCGGCGTGGGTGCGTTGCCCGGTCGCGGCAGCGAAGCCAATCTTGAAGAGTGGGAGAGTGTCGATGGGCCTGTCGACGGCGCGTGTATCGTTACTGGACCATCGGCCTCTCAGGTGCTTCCGGTGCCACGAAGCTGGCCATGTTGCGGCCAGTTGTAAGAGCACGGATGACAGGAGTGGCCAGTGCTTTAGATGTGGAAGTGAAGGGCACAAGATTGGCCAATGTCAAGGCGTTCCACATTGCCCGGTCTGCGAGTCGGCAGGGCTCTCTGCGGACCATACTGTAGGGAGTGCGGCCTGCTCAAAGTTCGCGGCTAATAGGCGAAAGAAGAAAGCCGGAAACCGGCGCGTCTTGCGTGGTAGGCCAGAGGGCGGTCGACTTGGGGAAGTTGGCCGTCCACGAAATCTGGCGGAGTAGCGTTGCGCTTGGTTAGTTCCCGCACGCTACTCGAGGAGGCCGTCGGGGGTGATAACCCTTGGCATCTTGAGACGGGCCTAGCAGCTCTCGCCGTCGGGGTCGCGGAGGAATTTGGATACCCGTGCCCCGGCCTCATGCGATGAGGAGGAACACCGTGTGGTTTTAGTGGGTATACCGCCGTGCGCTTACCATCTTTGCGCGGCGGGAGTCCCACATAACCCGTCTGCTTCCCCAGGCGGCGGGTACTCGTAACGAGTTTCCACACGTAAAAAAAAAAAAAAAAAAAAAAAAAAAAAAAAAAAAAAAAAAAAAAAAAAAAAAAAAAAGGTTAGGTTAGGTTAGGTTAGGTTAGGTTAGGTTAGGTTAGGTTAGGTTAGGTTAGGTTAGGTTAGGTTAGGTTAGGTTAGGTTAGGTTAGGTTAGGTTAGGTTAGGTTAGGTTAGGTTAGGTTAGGTTAGGTTAGGTTAGGTTAGGTTAGGTTTTTTTTTTTTTTTTTTTTTTTATTTTATTATACTAAACCTCCGACATGTGAGAAGGAGACTGTTTTTACATCTGTCATACCAGTTCTCGCTTTAATGCCTCTCGCACTTTCTTTCCGCATACTTGTTCTTTCTTTCATTCATCCGCATTTATTCTTTCTATTTTTAACTATTACTTATCTTACTAGTTTACACGGGGATAATAAGTGGGGCAGGTTTCTTAAGTTTTATTTACATGTTTTATGAGGACACAACTTTATGCTACTTATATTATTCTACGGTTCTATATACTTATTTCTATATACTATTATTCATACAATAATTTATATACTATTTTTATGCTTACATTTTTCTTACATTGCTATTACTATTTTGCTTACTACTATCTACTATTACTATATTGTGTATGAAATTACATTTCATACTACAAATACTACTTACTACTATTCAACTTATTTGTTTACTCTTAATACTATATTCCTACTTATATACTTATTACATTATTTCTATTTATGTTACCACTAATATACTATATTATATTTGTCTAACATAATTTTACTTGCTAAGTTTTATTTCTGTTATTTACAATTTTACACAGTTTTTTACAAAATTGCAGGAATATTTCTCTTTTATCTTTATTGTTTATGATTTTATGTAATGTGTTTATTTCTATTTTTTGCTCAATTTCCATTTCTAGTGTGTTCCTCTCGTTGACATGTACAGGGCACTCCAAAAGTACATGAAGGGCAGACTCTGGACACTCAGGGTCGCAGACGCACGACGGACTCTCCTTGCACTTGAAACGATGCAAGTACTCGGAGAATCCGCCATGCCCCGTCAACATCTGGGTGACGAGTCTGTCCACCTTCATTTTGCCGATCGTCTTGTATGCGGCTATCGCGTCCGGGAAGAACGTCTTCGTGACGCTCGCAGTTTCTCCACTTTGATATCGCTGGTTCCACTCATCAAGCGATCGCGTGCGAATGCTTCGCTTGATGAATGAGACCGGGCAGCTGTCGTAGTCGGGGGTGCGCTTAGATTTTTGCGCAGCTTCCTTGGCCAGAATGTCAGCACGCTCGTTCCCCTCTAATCCTGCGTGGGCCTTGATCCAGTACAAACTAACCTGTTTGTCCTGGAGCATGGCCCTCCTCAGGTGGCCCCGCGCCTCGACGGCCAGGGGATGAAGGGCTTCTGTATTGACGACTGTCTGGAGTGCCGACATAGAGTCAGAAAATATTCCGACTGTTCTGGCTGAGTTTTCTACAGTCATCCGCGCCGCCCTGCATATCGCCAGGAGCTCCGCCTGGTAGACCGTACAGAACGACGGTAGAGCAAGCTTGAGGGCTTTGGTTTCAGCAGTGCCAGTCCATACGGATAGCGCTGCCCCCACCTTGCCCTCAATCTTGCTCCCGTCTGTATAGATCTTAACGTCATGGTCATTATGAGACATGATTTGGTCCTGGTCAACCAGACATTTAACCCCTATATCGATATGCTCGGCGGGATGTGGTAGCTGCAGAGCAGGGTACATCCGCTCGACCTCTCGATCTCCTATCTCTCGCTGGGGCACCCCCCTCCTCGCTCCATATAGCGCCGCGGCTTCGCGGATGCGTAGGTCGAGGGGGAGTATCCCAGCGAGCAGCAGTGCCGAGTTCAGGGAGGTGGTGCGGTAAGCCCTGCACAATTTTTGCGCGAAACCCCGCTGCACTACGTTCAGCTGCTTTCGAATGCCCAATTTATTGACTGCAGGCTCCCATACTGCCGCCGCATACATAATTACCGGTTCTACTACCGCTCTGTAGATGGACCGTATAATCTCCGGGTGAAGGCCCCAACTAGCCTTGGCAGCTCTCGATAACTGTGTGTAAAAAGCTATCGCCTTTTTGCACACACTTGCAACGTGTTTATTGAATGTTAAGCGTTGGTCAATTACGACGCCCAGAAGCTTAATTTCCGATACCATGCCGATGTCGACTCCGCCCATGTGGAGGCGTGGGGTGTCGTGCTTTAATTTCCGCGTAATAAGCATCGCGTTCGTTTTTTGCGGCGCGAAATTAAGCTTATTTTGGACTCCCCACTCCCTCACATGTTCGAGGGCGGCATTGGCCTGGTTCTCAACCTCCTGGGCTGTCCGGCCTTCGAAGACCAGCACCACGTCATCTGCGAAGGCTTGCACGTGGAACCCTCCAGCCTCCAATTGCCGAAGCAATGGATCTAGTAGGAGGTTCCATAGTATCGGCCCGCCTATGGACCCCTGTACGCAACCCTTCTCCGTTTCTCTTGCGAACTCCTCCCCACAAAATCGCGTTCTGACCTTCCTGTGGCTCATGTAGCTGCCCAAGAGCATTCTAATATTTAGAGGTATACGTTCCTCCGCCAGTCTGACCTTTATGCGAGGCCACCATGCGTTATCGAATGCGCCCTCTATATCTAGGGACACAAGTGTCAGCAGTTTTTTATTTGCCAGTCCTTTTCTGATGTGATTTACCAAGGTATAGAGGGCGTCCTCGGTGCTACGCTGGGGCATGAAGCCAAACTGACGGGTACTCAGCTTGGGCGCTAGGTGATATTTCAGTCTGGCAACCAGCATCTTCTCCAACACTTTCCCAAGCACCGGAAGAAGACCTATCGGACGATACGACCGTGGTGTCGTATACGTGTTTTTCCCCGGTTTCCGGAGGAAAATCACTGTTGCCTCCTTCCAGGGCGTGGGGAAGTGCCGGAGTTCAAGACACCTGTTGAATAAGGTGAGGGAAAGGTCGGGGTCGTGCTCTATCACATTTAGGCATATATCTGCGGTAAAACCATCTGCGCCTGGTGCCTTCTTCGGATTGAAGGATTTACTGGCCAACTTCAATTCCATTGGAGTGAAGGGCGGGTCCCATATTTCCGAAGAAGTTTCGTCGCATGATTTTTCAGCTTGCAACCTCACCCTTCGGTGCTCCTCGGTATCATGTTCCTTAGAGTCTTTGGGGTAAAAGGTTTCGGCCATAAGTTTGACTGAGCCTTTCGCGTCCAATTGCAGGTTATCGACCTTTAGCGGTGGGTCTTCTTCTCTCTTGCTCGTTCTGCTAAGTACCCTGTATATTCCTTCCCACATTGACTCCCTGTCCTGCTTTTCGCAAAATTCCACCCAGCTGCGCGTTTGCGCGTTTCTTGCCTCCATTTCATACCTGTTCTTTGCCTCTAGGTACATATCGACGACCATCTGACGTCTCACCGGTGCGGCACACCTGATTCTGCTCTTCTTGGTGGCCACCTCGCGCTTAAGCGCCGCCAACTCCTCAGACCACCACGGCATAGTGAGTAACTCTTTATTTTTAATTTTTGGAATTGTTTTATTGCACACTATATCTATTGAATTGTTGAAGTTAATAATTAAGTTATCTAATTCTGTTTCTGAATTTATGTTTTTAATATTTTCTATTGTAATATTGTTTTGGCCTAAAATTTGATCCAGTTTCTCATGAAACTGGATCCAATTTGCCTTTTTTGTAAAGAATTTACGAGTGGTATGTCTAATATTATTTATGTTAATGTTTTTAGCTTTAATTGAAAAGATAATTCCGTTGTGGTCCGAGCCGGTCAGGTCTTCGCACACGCGCCAGTCTTCCACCAAGCTGAGCAGATCAGGCGATACTGCAGTCACGTCAACGTAGCTGGTGTATCTTACACCGCCACGGACGGTGTCAAAAGTGGGAATATCACCTTTATTCAAAATGCAGAGGCCGAGATCCTCCAGGGTCCCGTGCATGTCCATGCCTCGTTTATCCGTGGTAGGGCTCCCCCACCATACGCATTTCGCATTTGAATCTCCCCCAATTATCATACTCCGAGCTCCGGTCTCGCGCTGCACCCGGCGTAGATGGGCCAGGTACGAGTCCATCGGCAAATCGGGCTCAAAGTAGAAGGAGACCAGGATGATTTCCCTTGTGCGGATTCGGATTCCCACCACTGTGATGTTATTAGTGGTGAGTTCTGGGTACTGCTTTACCTGTGTGTTTGCGTCAAAGACAATAATTGCCGCCTTGGTAGTCCCATTTCCACCATCCGCACTCTGGAAAACCCTGATCCCCCTCCTCCCTTTAAGACAGTCCTCTTTGCCGACGTATGGCTCTTGTACCAGTGCCACCCACGCTCCGAGGTTGGAGGCTTCGACAAGAAGCTCGGAGTATGCCAGCTTCTTTCGCTGGAGATTGGCTTGAAGGAGAGTTTTCGCCGATTTATCAATTGGCACGCCCTTAGCAATAGGCGACTGCTGAGCGGGCTATTTCATCCCACTTTTTCCTCACGGGACAGTCGTTGCTAAATGCGTTGTGCTCAGTCTTGCTATGCTTTGCCCTCGTGCAATTTATGCAAGAAGGTGGAGTCCCTGTTTGCTTTTCGGGGCACTGCATTCTGAGGTGCTCGCCTCCACAGTAGCTGCATAAGTCCACCAAATCCTTGCAAAACTTGCGCGAGTGGCCATAGCCCAGACATGTGCTACATTGAACTAGCGGCGATTGATCCTCCGCCCTGACCCATTGGAGATCGATGCGAATCTTTTTCTTCTGGATTATCCTGCTCCAAAGGGTGGGCGAGGTGCTAATCACCACGTGTTGCGTATGCGGGTTTCTGGCCTTTCGTGTGTATTTGACAGTAATGCGGTCGTCCCCGAGGTTGAGGTTGTCAAAAAGTTCCTCATTCTGGTTCCTCAGAGCCTTAGTTATATCGTCCTCCTTATACCGCACAAGGACGCCTCTGAGAATCACAAGTGGGTCCCGGTTTTTGGCATCCTCAACCACGAGGCCCGTTCCTTCCTTTAACATCTTTTCCTTTGCTTTTTTCCTCTCCTCCTCATTCTTAAAGCCCATGATAACTTTCCTATCCTTTGCCTTCCGGACTCTCTCCACCTTTATCCATCCTTCCTTTGCGTCTATTGTCTCTCTTATCTTTTCGAGTACATCTTCTCCTGAGTGCTTTTCGTCTTTAGAAGTTAGGTTAGGTTAGGTTAGGTTAGGTTAGGTTAGGTTAGGTTAGGTTAGGTTAGGTTAGGTTAGGTTAGGTTAGGTTAGGTTAGGTTAGGTTAGGTTAGGTTAGGTTAGGTTAGGTTAGGTTAGGTTAGGTTAGGTTAGGTTAGGTTAGGTTAGGTTAGGTTAGGTTAGGTTAGGTTAGGTTAGGTTAGGTTAGGTTAGGTTAGGTTAGGTTAGGTTAGGTTAGGTTAGGTTAGGTTAGGTTAGGTTAGGTTAGGTTAGGTTAGGTTAGGTTAGGTTAGGTTAGGTTAGGTTAGGTTAGGTTAGGTTAGGTTAGGTTAGGTTAGGTTAGGTTAGGTTAGGTTAGGTTAGGTTAGGTTAGGTTAGGTTAGGTTAGGTTAGGTTAGGTTAGGTTAGGTTAGGTTAGGTTAGGTTAGGTTAGGTTAGGTTAGGTTAGGTTAGGTTAGGTTAGGTTAGGTTAGGTTAGGTTAGGTTAGGTTAGGTTAGGTTAGGTTAGGTTAGGTTAGGTTAGGTTAGGTTAGGTTAGGTTAGGTTAGGTCGGGCCAGTTGGCGTAGTGGTGAGCAATGTACGACCCACGCACTGGTCCCCGGGTTCGTGTCCCGGTCCGAACATAATTTAATAATTTATATATGTTCGGGGTCGGTGGTCTATAGCGAGTACAACCACCCCCGCATAATTTGGGGGTGGCTACGAGCTATTGGAGGCATGTTTAGAAAGCTCTAAGCCTGACGGGGCGGTGAGTTAGTATAAACGTAACTCTGTGGTGTGTGACCGAAAGTTCACTGCTTCAGAAGTCCTAGGCAGACGGCCTATAATGGACGGACGTTGCGGTGGATTAGTAGGTATGACGGTGGAGCCTAGCTCCAAAGAGATGGTAGAATGAGTACCACCGGTGGAGGCCGGTGGGAAAATTCGAATCTCTTTTAGGGCTTGTATATTTGGTTTACTGATTTTTGCACGTTTTTTGGTTGTTTGTTATTTCGGCGTTTTTTGTGTTGGCGTTTTTGTGTTTTTTTGGAGATTTGCGCGGGCGAATGAGTCATTATGGATGACTCAGACGCCGGCGTTGACACGGATGTGTCAGCGGGGCGCAAACGCCCCAAGGACGTACCTCCGCTGCCGAGCTCCGGCTCGGATACGGAAACCGAGTTGACGGTGAGCGCCAGATTACAAAAGGCGCGCCGGGGTCGCACCTATGGTAGGGGTGGCTCTGGCCCTGCTCGCACGCGGGCCGCGCAGCGCGAGCAAGAGGTGGGTGCTCGGGTAGAGGAGTTCCGGCGCAATCTGGATGCCAGGACTTTTCAGAAGGACCAGCACAGGCTGGTCTTCGAGTTTGGCTCGGAAATATCTGATGCTGAATCCCTAGCCCCAGTCGATCCTGCTCTGCAAACTGCAGACCAGCTTAAGGCTCTGGGCATTTCGAGTGTGGGGGAGGTCCTTGAGGTAGCCCGGAGGTCTGGGAACCTCAAGGGCACATATGTGAAGAAGCTCAAGGAAGCGGCTGCAGCAATGCAGATTGTAGTTGAGGCCTTGGCTGGGCGTACGGCAGCTGAGGAGACGCGCAGCATCAAGTCGGAACTTGAGCGTCTGCGCCGCAGGAACGAGAGCCTGGAGGCGGAACTCAAGGCATATCGCCGCGAGTTCTCCGGGCTCCGGAAGGAGCTTGCGGAGGCCAAGGATGGGCCCTCAAATGCCTTCGGTGGGGATTGGCTTGATGAAATTCAGGCCTCTCTTGTGGGCACCCTGGGGAACATGCTGGACGCCAAGTTAGACTCCAGGTTGGCCAGCATCGAGGCGAGACTCCCGCCTGCGGCGCCGATCCGCCCTCCGTTAGCTGCCGATAGACGTAGAGAGGCTGCTTCGGCTCTGGCTCCGACTCCAGCTCCGGCTCCTGCTCCAGCTGTAGCGGGGCCATCTAGGGCACCCGAGGGGGGTTTGAGGAAGGCTAAGATGTCCTCGAAGAAGAAGGCACCAGCAACTCGCCCTCGTTCTTCTGGGCCGGTGCTGGCAAGTGCTCGTGCCCCGACTGCTAATTCTGCACCTCCTGCAGTGGCTGGGCCCAGCACTGCGGTGAACCCACAGGAGGACACGTGGGCCACCGTAGTGAAGAGAGGTAAGGGAAAGGGTAAGGGCAAGAAGTCCAATCCCTCTCCGACCGCTGCACCAGCGGCGCAGGTAAGGCCCTCAACTCATAGGGCATCTTCGGCACAGAGGAAACGCTCGACGCCTCCGAAGCCCAAGTTGGGGGCACCGGCGCGCCACGCAGCCTTGGTGATAACTGTTTTGCCGGAGGCTGCTATTAAGGGCGTTACTTACGCCCAGGTTTTGGAGCGGGCGCAACGGGGAGTGGACCTTGCGCAGGTTGGAGTAAGTGGTGGCCTCACTATCAGGCGATCAGCTACGGGAGGTCGAGTTATCGAGCTCCCTACCACTGCTTCTGCGGAGGTTGCTGACCGTCTGGCAGAGAGGGTGCGCCAGGTCTTGGATGGGGTGGCACAGGTGACGCGCCCCACGAAGAACGGTGAGTTGCGGGTCTCGTGCCTCGATGACTCCGCCACTAAACAAGGTGTAGCCGAGGCAGTTGCCTCCGTGGGTGGCTGCCTTGTGGAGTCCGTTTGGGTCGCTGAGATCCACACTGGGAAGAGGGGGATGGGCACGACAGTTGTTAAGTGCCCCATCACGGCGGCCCAAAAAGTGGCTGACGCCGGCCAACTTCAGGTTGGCTGGTACTCGGCCAAGGTGGAGGTGCTGGGGCCACGCCCACTGCGCTGTTATCGGTGCATGGGGCTGGGCCACACTACCCCCACGTGTCCATCTGGGGTGGTGAGGGAGCATTTGTGCTTCCGTTGTGGGAGTGATGGGCACAGGTCCTATAATTGTGAGGCTAGGAAGCCCCGCTGTGCGGTCTGTGCCGATGCCGGGCGCCCCTCGGGGCACAAGATGGGTGGCCGAGATTGCCAGCCACCTGTCACAAAAGGTAAAGTGGCCCAACAGACCAGGGCCACCACTAGTGCGGGAAGCCGTAGGGCTGCTGAGGAGGAGGCGGGGATGTCCTCTTAATGGTAGGTCAGACCCGCTTCCTTCAGGCGAATGTAAACCACTCGGCCGGAGCGCAGGACTTGCTGTTGCAGTCCATGGCCGAGTGGGAAATTGACGTAGCGGTGGCCTGTGAGCCCTATTATGTTCCCCCTCAGAATCCGCACTGGGCGGGGGACCTGGAGGGCTCTGTGGCCATCATGATAAGGAGTGGTACCGGCCCCCACCTCTCGAAGATCGAGAGGGGCTCGGGTTTCGTCGTTGTAAGGTGGGGGGAGTATGCCATTATTGGGGTGTACTTCTCCCCCAACCGCACCCTGGCGGAGTTCGAGGTTTTCCTTGACTCTGTCAGGGCTGCGGTGGGTCGGCAGTCGCCGAGGAAGACCATTGTCCTCGGCGACTTCAATGCGAAATCCCGGGCCTGGGGGAACCCCGCCTCGGACGCTCGTGGGAGAGAGGTCCAGGCGTGGGCCTTGCTCTCCGGGCTGTCCCTGCTGAATGTGGGGACGGCTTTCACGTGCGTGCGGCATCAGGGTGGGTCTGTGGTGGACTTGTCGTTCGCCACCCCTGATGTCGCACGTGACGTGATTAACTGGAGAGTGGAGGAGGAGGTGGAGACCCTGTCGGACCATAATTATGTCCGATTCGAGGTCTCCACCAATCCGGTACCGATGGATCGCCTCGAAGGCCCATCTCGAGCGCTTCCGAGATGGGCCCTCGGCCGGCTCGATGCCGAGCTGGCCCGTGAGGCGACCATCGTTGCTGTCTGGGGTAATCCCCAGGGGATGGTGGTGGGCGCCAGCTCTGACGTAGAAGAGCTGGCTGGCCGCATGCGCGATACCCTTACGAGGGTGTGTGATGCGGCCATGCCGCGATGGAGACGGCGGGGACGCCGTAGGCGGCAAGTATATTGGTGGTCGCCCGAAATTGCGGAACTTCGGGCGGCCAGCAATAGTGCAAGAAGGGCCTATGGGCGGTGCCGTAGGAGGCACGACGTGGACCGGGTGCTAGAGGGTGAGCTGCGGCAGGCTTACAAGTCTGCAAAAAAGGCCCTGCAGCTCGCCATCAGCCGGTCCAAGGAGGCGGCCCGTCAGGAAATCCTGGCGGACCTTGATCGGGATCCGTGGGGGCGCCCTTACATCGGCGCGCGGAATAAACTCCGTGCGCATGGCGCCCCGGTTACGGAGACCACGCCTCCTGACGTACTCCTACAGCTCATAGGAGGGCTGTTCCCGGAGTCTTCTGGGCACGTCCCCCCAGTGATGGCTCCTCCCTCTTTCGTCGAGGGAGTGGAGGAAGTCCCCCTTATCACTGAGGGGGAATTCTTACTGGCCTGCGATAAGTTGCGGGCCAGGCGGAAGGCTCCGGGTCCAGATGGTATTCCAGGGCGAATCCTTAGCATCGCCCTGGAATACCTGGGAGGGGATCTTCGGGAACTGTTTAACGCGTGCCTACGTGCTGGACAGTTCCCGAGAATCTGGAAGGAGGGCAAGTTGTGCCTGTTGCCCAAGGAGGGTCGTCCTCTGGACTCCCCTTCGGCATACAGGCCAATCGTGATGCTGAATGAGGTGGGCAAGCTCTTTGAGCGCATTCTAGCTGCCCGCCTTACTCAGCATCTCGAGGAGGTGGGACCGGGCCTTTCGGAGGCCCAGTTTGGGTTCAGGGCGGGTCGTTCGACCATTGACGCCCTGAGCACCCTGAAGGCACGGTCCTTGGCCGCAGTGGAGGAGGGAGGCGTGCTCCTTGCCGTCTCGTTGGACGTGGCCAACGCGTTCAACACTCTGCCGTTTGAGACGTTACGAGAGGCACTTCGCTATCATGAGGTGCCTCTCTATCTCCGGCGGGTGCTGGACGCGTACCTCCGTGACAGGCAGGTCGTGTGGACGGGAGCAGACGGGGTGGTAGGTCGACGACGTGTCGACTGCGGGGTTCCACAAGGGGCTGTTTTAGGCCCGGTCCTGTGGAACCTCGGATATGATTGGCTCCTGCGGTGTCCGCTTCCTCCTGGGCTGGGTGTCATCGTGTATGCTGATGACACCCTAGTAACAGCCCGGGGTCGTACTTACGATGAAGCGGCACGCTTGGCCACAGTCGGCACAGATCTGGTCGTCGACCGGATTGGCATGTTGGGCCTGAGGGTCTCCATTCCCAAAACGGAGGCCCTCCTATTCCATGGCCCTCGCCGAGGACCACCCCGTAACGCCTGCCTGAGCGTCCAGGGGAGGAGGGTGGAGGTAAAGGCCCAGATGAAATATCTGGGCCTGACCCTGGACGGTCGCTGGACGTTTCGAGTCCATTTCGCCCAGCTCGCCCCGAAGTTGTTGAGCGCCGCCTCGGCCCTCGGCAGGTTACTGCCGAATGTCGGGGGCCCTGGATCTCTCTGCCGGCGGCTTTATGCCGGCATTGTGAGGTCCATGGCACTGTACGGTGCTCCGGTGTGGGTGGACGCCCTCTCTGCACCCAACAGGGCCCAATTGCGTAGAACGCAGCGGGTCCTGGCGGTAAGGGCGATCCGGGGGTACCGTACAGTGTCCTATACGGCGGCGACACTTCTGGCGGGGGACCCGCCCTGGCACCTCAGGGCGGAGGTGCTCGCCGAAGTGTACCAATTTCGGGCGAGCGAGCGGGCGAGAGGAGTACGTCCAGCGTGGGAGGGTATCGCTCGGATCAGACGTCTAGCTGATGAGGCTCTGATCCGGCGATGGGAGGAGGAACAGGGGACACCCGCGGCTGGCCTGGAGACGGTGGATGCGATTCGTCCGTACCTGCCTCTCTGGGTCGGGAGGCGACACGGCGTCCTGACGTTCAGGCTGACGCAGATGCTTACCGGGCATGGTTGCTTCGGTAAGTATCTGTGTCGGATTGCGCGTCGGGAACCGTCGCCCGCATGCCACGAGTGTGATGCGTCCTTGGACTCGGCGCATCACACCCTCGTGGAATGCGCCGCCTGGTCTCCCCAGCGCCATGCTCTGATGATGGTAGTGGGTGGAGACCTCTCGTTACGCAGCGTGGTAGGGGCCATGTTGCGCGATGAGAGGTCCTGGTCGGCGATGGTCTCCTTCAGCGAGACCGTCATCTCACTGAAGGAGACGGCGGAGAGGGAACGTGAGGCTAACGCTTCGCACCCTCTTCGTCGCCGTCGGCTAGGGGGGAGGAGGCGTCGCTATGCGCATCTTCTCCCGCCACCCTAGAGGAACTACAGCAGGGGGTCGCTCACTTGACTTCCCTGCACATCATCGGAGCGGTCGGGATGCCCTGTGAACAGAGGGCATCCTGATTCAGGCGTGGTGGCCCGCGTGGTTCGGGCCTGTCCGCAGGGACGTTACGGTCGAGTGCGCAAGCGATCCCGTAACGTCCCATTGCACTGCGGCGACGTGTTCCGCTGGAGGTTTTAGTGAGTAGGAGTCTCACAGTCCCCACCGGCTGACGGGCCGGTGGGACCCCATGATGGGTTTCCTCCAGCGACAACAAAAAAAAAAAAAAAAAAAAAAAAAAAAAAAAGGTTAGGTTAGGTTAGGTTAGGTTAGGTTAGGTTAGGTTAGGTTAGGTTAGGTTAGGTTAGGTTAGGTTAGGTTAGGTTAGGTTAGGTTAGGTTAGGTTAGGTTCCCGTGGGAGTTGCTGGGTCTTCTATCGGGCGCGTCCCCCGGTGGCGGATAGGGGAACGCCACTCGCATTTTGCGGGTGGTACCGGAGTAATCCGGCGCGGACCAAAACCAGCAGGTATGGGCGTACCTTTAGGGGATTGTTATCCCCACGGCCTAGCGGAGCACACCGTAAACAAAGCCGAAGCTGTGGATCAGCACCGAGGTTGGGCGGGTCCGGTGGGTGCCTTACTGCGCAGCCGGGCTGCACTTTCTGTGCAACGCCCTCCTCAAATCTCGTAATCCCGGTAACCGGTGCCGTTGTCATGTCTAGCGGCCGGGAACTGGGACCGAGGGCCTTGGCTTAACCGCCCGGGCTGCGACGAAGAAAACGTCTATAAAAAATTACCCCGAATCCCAAGCGGCGGAGCAGCGCGAGGGGATGCATGGCTGATGGGTAGTTCAGTCGCTACTGCTTTCCCCCGTTAGAGTACCGGCCGACACTCTAACGGGTTACGTTAGGCTTATCCGGGTGCAGGGGGCACCGCTCGGACGGACCTTATATATCCCCCATACTCGTGGGAACAGTATGGAGAAATTAAAACAAACAAACCCACAAGACGAAGAGCCTGAGACGGGCGAAGTAGACGTTGTGCCTGGGACGGGCGGTGTAGACGTGGTGCCTGAGACGGGCGGAGAAACGAGAGTGCCAGTGATTGGCGGAGGTGCAGGCGTTGCTCCAAAGAAAGGAGCGCGGTCTCCAAGTGGAGTCCGAGCTGGGCTCAGTAAGCGCACGGGAGTGCCAGTTAAAACTACCACGGCTCGCAGTCAGTCGAGTTCACCAGAAGAAGACGTGAGACCCAAAGATAAGGCAGTGGTCAACCGCGGAAGAGGTCGTCCACCGACTACAGGCCAATACGTGGGGCTACTGGAAGCGAAACGCGCTCTTAATGAAGCCAAAAAAGAGGAGCTAATGCTCAGAGCACAAAGAGAGGTGGCAGACATGGCATCGGCGCTAAAAGTCAGAGCTGAACTACGCCAAATGATCGCATCCCCAAATACAACCGGAGGGGAAGAAGAGGTGGTTCTGGTGTCGGATCTCCAATCCAAGGTGAAAACCAGTCTGGAGGTGATAGAAAAAGTTGCCACCAGATCTGGAAACTTAAAGGGCACTTTTTCCAAGGCTCTAAAGGATGCCGCGAGTGCGATTGCAATAGCAATGGACCAGCTTGCGAAACGCACAGCGTCCGAGGAGGTGGCGCAGTTGCAGACTAACAACACAAGGCTGCAAAATGAGATAGCCGAACTGAAAAAGGAGATGGCAAGTATGAGGTCGGAACTTGAGCTGCAGAAGTCTCACAACGTCATCCCGCGGGAAACTTCTGTAGAACGGGAAATGTCCACTTCAAAGGCAAAACTTAATACAGAAGAGCTGGTGCGCACTGTAATTGTGCAGGTGGGCACCATGGTGAGTGACCGCTTTGAAGCGCTGGAAGCGAAACTGTTAAGAGATCAACGAGTTCCAGTTCCGTTGATCTCGGCTGCAGCCCGTCCAGAGAGATCAGAAGACAATCATACCACTCTCATGGCTCCTGCCAATCCCGGAACTAAGACGCAAAGGGCCAAGAATAAAAAGAAGAAAAAGTCGTCTTCAAAGGTAGCGCAGTCAGTAGATCCTACTAACGTCACACCACCCTTACCAACTAACAACATGTCGGAAGGTTGGAACGTTGTGACCAAGAGAGGTCCCAAAAAGAAGACAGCGGCGGCCAAACCAGCCCAAAAGAAGGATGATCCAAGACCAGCGAAACCACCTAAGCTGCGGCCTCCACGTTCTGCTGCGGTGGTAATCAAGCTCCAGCCATCGGCTGTCGAGCGAAATGTCACATACGGAGAAGTATTTGCCCAGGTCAACCAAAAGATAGATCTCAACGGCCTGGGCATCAAAGACGTGCGCTACAAGGTGGCGGCGACAGGTGCCAGGATGCTGGAGCTGCCTGGCGTCAACAACGATGACAAGGCCGATGCCCTAGCACATCAGTTGACTTCCATACTGGACAGTGACGATGTGCATATTTCCCGGCCAGTGAAGTGTGCTGAGCTTCGTGTACTGGGTCTCGAAGACTCAGCGACACCGTCTGACCTAGTCGAAGTGGTCAGTAAGATTGGTGGCTGTAAAAAGGAGACAATTAGAGTCGGTGACATACGTCGCAACCGATTCGGGCTGGGATCAGCCTGGGTCAAATGCCCAGTCTCGGCTGCTCAAAAACTTGCAGCTGAGAGCAGAATACGGGTCGGCTTTGTGACGGTCCAAGTTAAACTGTTGCAACCCCGACAGCAACGTTGTTTCCGCTGCCACGAGACAGGTCACGTGGCGGCAAAGTGTTCCGGCGTTGTGGACCGCAGCTCCCAGTGTTTCCGTTGCGGCCAATCGGGTCACAGGCGTTCGCAATGTTCTGACACGCCACACTGCCCGGTATGTGAATCTGCCAAACGTCCGGCAAACCACATCGTCGGAAGCGCGGCTTGCACCAGGGCTCGGGCTAAGAAAAAGAAGGGGGGCCAGCGTCCTGCGGCTCGTGAAACCGAATCGCCCGAGGAGGAACAACGAGTTAGCTAAAAAATGGCAGTTAAGGTCATTCAGGCAAACCTGAACCATTGTGCCAGGGCTCAGGACCTTCTAATGCAGAGTTTGGTACAGTGGTCCATACAATTGGCCATAGTATCGGAGCCGTACTATATTCCGTCAAGGGAAAACTGGGTTAGCGATAACGACGAACTGGTGGCACTTATCGCCCAGACAAGTTCAGGTGCACCGAGTTTCACACAGGTTATCAGGGGATCCGGCTTCATAGCGGCCCTTCTAGGCGAAGTGTTCGTAGTGGGCGTCTACTGCTCCCCGAGTAAAACCCTTGTAGAGTTTGACAACTTCCTAGACAGTTTGGGGGAGCTTATATCTCGCAGTAGACACCACTATGTACTAGTGGCAGGCGATCTGAACGCCAAGTCAGATGTGTGGGGTTGCCCTGTAACTGATGCACGAGGGCGATCATTGGAAGAATGGATGGTCACCACTGGCCTAACGATTCTGAACCAGGGATCCGAGAACACATGCGTTAGACGGCAGGGTGGGTCAATCGTGGACCTAACATTCGCTAGCCCTGCCTTAGCACACCGCGTCCACGCATGGCGAGTGCTGGACGACGTGGAGACCTTATCAGATCATCGCTATATTAAATACGAGATCTCCACAAGTTCAGTGGTGCCGCCAAATTCTGGTAGAACCTTGAGAGAGGAGGGCCCGAAGTGGCAATTAAAACACCTGAACAGAGAGGTCCTAAGGGAGGCAGCAATTATAGCCGCTTGGCTGCCCCACCAAGATACATCGCCAGAAGATACTGCGACAAGAGTAGAAGACCTAGTGAAGCGCATTTGCGACGCTGCAATGCCTCGGTCCCGTCGACGCCCTCCAAGGCAGCAAGTATGGTGGTGGACGGCAGAAATCGCGCAATTACGCGAGGACTGCGTTGCTGCCAGGCGCCTTTTTACACGCTATCGAAGGAGAGTGCACCGTGACCAGGCAGAGGAGGACCGGAGATATGCAGGCTATGTTGAGGCGAAGGCTCGCCTCCAAGCCCAGATCACCAGGGCCATAAACGATGGGAGGGCCGAAATGTTAGAGGGGCTCGATAGAGACCCTTGGGGCACACCATATAGGTTGGTACTGAACAAACTTCGCCCCTGGGCCCCTCCTATAACCCAAACACTCGACCCAGACGCACTACAGGTTGTCCTGGAAACGCTATTTCCACGGCAGGATAGCTACGTGCCACTGCAGATGGGCCTGCACAGAGGAGCTGATATTCCAGGTTTGCAGGAAGAGGCACCAGAGGTGGACGCGGAAGAAATGGCAGCTGCGGTTGAGCGCTTGCGACGTAAATCAGCTGCCCCAGGACCTGACGGAGTACCAGGTCGCGCTCTTGCCTTAGCGATGGAGGCCTTAGAACCCTGTATGAGGAGGCTATTCACTGCCTGTCTGGCTCAAGCCATAATTCCACAGAGGTGGAAGACAGGCAGGCTAGTCCTCCTCAGGAAAGAAGGGCGTCCAGCGGATTCTCCCTCCGCCTATCGCCCTATTGTTGTGCTAAACGAGGTGGCCAAATTATTTGAACGCATCATAGTGGAACGATTGGTACATCATTTGGCTGAAGTGGGACCTGATCTTTCGGAAGCGCAATTTGGTTTTCGCAGGGGTCGCTCTACTGCAGATGCCATTATGCGGGTTAAGTCCTACGCGCAGGATGCGGTCTCCCAGGGGGAGGTTGTTATTGCGGTGTCCTTGGACATCGTAAACGCTTTTAACACCTTACCTTGGGATTGCATCAAAGAAGCTCTCCGCTTTCACAGAGTTCCAACCTATCTGTGCCGTGTCATCGGGGCTTACCTCTCAGACAGACACGTGGTTTTCCCTGGGAAAAACCGCTGGGAGAGATGGGAAGTGTCGTGCGGTGTTCCACAGGGATCGGTCCTAGGGCCGCTCCTGTGGAACATCGGATACGACTGGGTACTCAGAAGCAGTACACTAAGAGGCGTCATTATCCTGTGCTATGCAGATGATACCGTGGTATTGGCTCGTGATAGAGGCCATCGGGAAGCGGCGATCCTGGCGACAGCGGGAGTGGCCCATATCGTCGGGAAAATTAGGAGGCTGGGTCTAAAGGTTGCACTTGAGAAGTCTGAAGCTATATGCTTCCACGGCCCTCGAAGAGCACCTCCACCAGGTACCAACATCACGGTGGATGGAGTCTGCATCGGCCTGTCGAGTACGATGAAATATCTCGGACTCGTGCTCGACAGCCGATGGAACTTCCGGCCGCACTTCCGAGCCCTTGCGCCGAAACTGACGAAGGTGGCGTGCGCACTTAGCAGATTAATGCCAAATCTGCGGGGACCAAATTGCTCAAGCAGGCGCCTATATCTTGGGGTGCTGCGGTCCATGGCACTCTATGGGGCCCCTGTATGGGCGGACAACCTTGGCCGAGAGAATGTAGCTGTTCTGCGACAATCTCAAAGATCAATGGCGATCAGATTAATCAGGGGTTACAGAACCGTCTCAGGAGATGCAGCGTGCGTGTTAGCTGGAGTTCCACCTTGGGACCTCGATGCAGTCTCCTTGGCGTCAACATACCGTCGGCGTCGAGGCCCTACGTCTGGGGACCCAAATCCAGTACTGCCCGAATCCCCACAGGAGCGCGAAGCGGTAACAGCAGAATGGCTCGCTAGACTCCAAAATGTCACGCCTGGCCGAAGAACCATCGACGCTGTTCGACCTATCTTTGCACAGTGGTTGGCAAGACGCCATGGCGTTTTTACCTTCCGGCTGACGCAAGTCCTCACGGGACATGGGTGTTTCGGTGGCTACCTGTGTCGCGTCGCCGGAAGAGAGCCGGACCCACGCTGCCACCACTGCAGCGACTGCTTTGATGAGGACGCCCAGCACACGCTGGAGTTCTGTCCAGCGTGGGCGTCAGAGCGGGAGGCGCTCCAAAGTGTTGTGGGGGCAGACCTGACGCTCCCGGCCGTGATCAAAGCCATGGTCGAGAGCGAAAGGGCCTGGGACGCCGTCCAGACCTTCTGCGAGGTCGTGTTGTCGCAGAAGGAGGCGGCGGAGAGAGAAAGGGAGGCAACTTCCGATCTCACCATCCGCCGTCGAAGGACCGGGCGCCGGAGAGCGGCACAAGACCGCCGCCTCCCCCCCTGACACTAGCCAGAGGGCGGTAGACTTGGGGAAGTCTGCCGCCTAAAAACCTGGCCCGAGTAGGCGCGCGCGGTGTCCGCCGCGCGCTACTCCAGTTGGTCGTCGTTGAGGGTGCCTCCTCCACCCTCCGACACCGAGGTGAGCCGTTGGGCTATCGCCGTCGGAATCGCGGATGATTTCCCGTTCCCGTGTTCCCGACAACAGGGCGATCAAGGTGGACACCGTCAGGTTTTAGTGGGTAAACTGCCGTGCGTTTACTATCTCTAGCACGGCAGGAGTCCCACATAACCCGTCGTTCTTCCCCAGGCGGCGGGTACTCGTAACGAGTTTCCTGACGTTAAAAAAAAAAAAAAAAAAAAAAAAAAAAAAAAAAAAAAAAAAAAAAAAGGTTAGGTTAGGTTAGGTTAGGTTAGGTTAGGTTAGGTTAGGTTAGGTTAGGTTAGGTTAGGTTAGGTTAGGTTAGGTTAGGTTAGGTTAGGTTAGGTTAGGTTAGGTTAGGTTAGGTTAGGTTAGGTTAGGTTAGGTTAGGTTAGGTTAGGTTAGGTTAGGTTAGGTTAGGTTAGGTTAGGTTAGGTTAGGTTAGGTTAGGTTAGGTTAGGTTAGGTTAGGTTAGGTTAGGTTAGGTTAGGTTAGGTTAGGTTAGGTTAGGTTAGGTTAGGTTAGGTTAGGTTAGGTTAGGTTAGGTTAGGTTAGGTTAGGTTAGGTTAGGTTAGGTTAGGTTAGGTTAGGTTAGGTTAGGTTAGGTTAGGTTAGGTTAGGTTAGGTTAGGTTAGGTTAGGTTAGGTTAGGTTAGGTTAGGTTAGGTTAGGTTAGGTTAGGTTAGGTTAGGTTAGGTTAGGTTAGGTTAGGTTAGGTTAGGTTAGGTTAGGTTAGGTTAGGTTAGGTTAGGTTAGGTTAGGTTAGGTTAGGTTAGGTTAGGTTAGGTTAGGTTAGGTTAGGTTAGGTTAGGTTGGCCCGGGGGAGAGGCTGTCTCCTACCGGGCGCGTCCCCAGGTGGCGGATGGGGGAACGCCACTCGCTTGTGGCCGTCATCACAAGCGGGTGGTAGCGGGGAAACCCGCCGCGGACCAACAGCCAGGGTGGGGTGTCAGGCGGACACCCGGGCCCACCGGGGGGTAGCGCGGTGTCTCTGGCCGTTTTCACGGTAGGAGGCACTGCGCGGGCCGCACTGCCGGGACTAGCCCGTCGGTGCGGCGGCTGGAGCGGGGCCACTTCGGTGGTCCTGTGTCTAGCGAGGGGTGTCGGCAGCCAGCTCAGTCGGAGCTGGGCCGACGGTAGGGGGGCCGCGGGGGAAGAGGAGTGCCGGTATTGCGGTGCGCCGCTCGTCCCTATCTCCCGCGGCCTAGCGGGGCCACCACCGTCTGATGGTGGACGCGGTGGGGATGCAGAGGAAGAGGAGCTACGGTATTACGGTGCGCCGTACTCCCTATCCTCTGCAACCGTCTTGGGTGGGTTGGGGGGGGCCGCGGGGGGCGGGAAGAACAAAATATTTCTCCCCGCCTTCCGCGGTCCCAGCGGGGCCGTCACCGCTGATGGCGGCATGTGTGGGGGCGGCAGGGGAAGGGGAGTGTCGGCGTTGTCGCATCCTCTTCTCCTGCTGCCGTTTTTGGGTGGGCCCGTTTGGGCGATTTGAGGTTTGCCCAATTTGTTTGGGTGGGAGGTTTTTGGGTGTATACGTATAGACTTATATACGTATATACCCCTTCTTTTTTGCAGGTGGCCCACTTCGGTGGGCGGTGTTCGGGTTGTGTGGGGCTGCTCCGGGTACTTCTCTGATCAGCAGAGTGGACTTGCGAGCAGCCTCACTTTTCTGGGGGGTCCACTTCGGTGGACAGAGGGGACTGTTTCTCAGCAGCCCCCTCACCTGACGGGCCGACCATCTGGCCTGCCGCCGGGGCGTCACGGTTGTATGCTAACGCGATCCCGTGGCGCCCCACTATGGCGGATGAGGGTTGGGGTCAGGTTTTAGTGGGCAGTACGGGCCGCCTCTTGTTCTCACAAGGGTGTTAGGCCTGTGAGTCCCACACAGTGCCTCCTGGGGGTCACTGGGGGTCAGGGGGTCAGTGCGATAAATGCATTTCCTGACGTTAAAAAAAAAAAAAAAAAAAAAAAAAAAAAAAAAAAAAAAAGGTTAGGTTAGGTTAGGTTAGGTTAGGTTAGGTTAGGTTAGGTTAGGTTAGGTTAGGTTAGGTTAGGTTAGGTTAGGTTAGGTTAGGTTAGGTTAGGTTAGGTTAGGTTAGGTTAGGTTAGGTTAGGTTAGGTTAGGTTAGGTTAGGTTAGGTTAGGTTAGGTTAGGTTAGGTTAGGTTAGGTTAGGTTAGGTTAGGTTAGGTTAGGTTAGGTTAGGTTAGGTTAGGTTAGGTTAGGTTAGGTTAGGTTAGGTTAGGTTAGGTTAGGTTAGGTTAGGTTTTTTTTTTTTTTTTTTTTTTTTTTTTTAAAGACCGAATTTCCTCTAACGTTGTCAGAGCCCTTGTTTACATTTGAGTTTATTTACATTATTTTGGGAACCTGAAGGTTGTGTTGATTTTTTACTTTTAATTCGAATGTGCATTTTATTTTACAATTTTACTGTTACATGAATTATCTTTTATATTTATATTTGTTTACAATTAACAAAATTACATTATTAGTGCTATTTATTGAGGAGAGAGTGATTATCTATACAATTTTATACATATAACTTATAATTAGTCTTAACATTATTTATACATTTTGCTTATTTACTCTAGTAAATGATTATACAACTAGTGCTTACATGAACTTAATACAAGACATATTTTGTAACTTAACTAAATAGGGATATTTTAACAATTATTATTATACGTTTAATATAATCGTACGTCAATTAATTTAAGCTAACAGTAATAGAAGGATTGCTAGGACAGAGTACTTTTAAAATGTATATAGTATATATCATTTACAATATATGTATATACTTTATTCTATGCTAAGTCTTATTATCTATGGTAATGTTTGTACTGTATTTTTATGTTTTTTGATATTTTTTTATGTTTTTTTTTTTTTTTTTTTTTTTTTTTTTTTTTTTTTTTTTTTTTTTTTTTTTTTTTTTTTTTTTTTTTTCCAGTACATGTTTTATTTGCTGATATTCTTCTTACTGTAGGTCAAGTCGAATGTGTGGTGATATGTGGTTGTCCAGTATGTAAGGAGAGTGTGGTTGTGTTAAAATGTTAAAGTGTAGAGTTTCTTGTTCTTCGCTTTTTCGACTATTGCGGCTGGATTTAAGTTTACTTACTTCCCGAATATCTTCACGATATTCTGCGCTTATTGAGTCTGATGCTTAGTTAACAATATGCTACACTCGATCTTGCGAGCGCGTCCCATCTTTGCCTGACCGGACATCCATGGTCGAAGGCGTTGTGGTTCGTGGCTGGCAGTTTTGCATGTTGGCAATTTCTGCAAGTTGGCGGGTCTCCTGCCGTTTTAATGGGGCACTGATCCCTCATGTGCGGACCTGCACAGTGGCTGCACAGGTCAATGGTTTCAGTGCACCATTTCTTGCCATGCCCGAATGCCAAACACCGCGAACATTGGACCAGCGGCGACAGATCAAAGACGGGTACGCGCTGGATGTCAATGAAGATCTTTCCCGCTGTTGTAAGTCTTTTCCACACAAGTGGAGAGACTTGTAGAACCACATGGGTTTCTTTCGGGTTCTTCGCCTTTCTTCGGTGTCGTACGGTAATTCTGTAGTCATTGTCCGGTATGTCCTGTATTAGGTCCTTGTTTTGCATTTTTATTGCGTTTATGATGTCTTCATCCGAGTTGCTTTTGTAAACATTCCTTACTATGATCAGGGGATCCTTATTGCTCTTTTCCTCTATTTTAAAATTTTCTTTATGTAGGACTGTTTTTATGCTGTCGTAATCTTGTTTGCTTTCTGTTCCTATTAGTATTTTCTGGTCTTTTACCTTGCGTAATTTTGTAATTTGAAGACCAGTTTCTTTGGCTTTAAGGACTTTCCTGACTTTAGTAACGACCTCTTCACTGGTGTCTTCTATATCTCCTGTGCCTACTAATAAACAAAGGGTGGGTTTTGGTTGTGGGTGTAAGGCCGTTACTTCAGCGTAGGTCTTTTGCGCTATGGGTTCCTGTATTTGGCTGCTATTTATTTCGGTTTGCCTGGTCTTAATCTCTTTCAGTTCTTCTCTCAGGCCCAAAATTACTTGATGAGTTCTATCCGACATGGTGTGTTGGGTGTTGATACACTCGAGTATTTCTTTGACTTTCCCTTCGTTTGGTTGTTGTGCGTGTATGCCTGATTCAAATTTTTTCTCTATATCTGTTAGTCTCTTATTAATATTGTTGAAATCTTCTTGAATTTTAGGTTTTAATGATGCTATCTTCCTTTGTATATCTTCGGTCATTTCATTCTGCAATTCTACTACTTTTGTTAAATCTTTTAAGACTTCGCAATGTTTATCTGGTTTGCCTGTTGTTTCTCTATAATGTTCTATTACTTCATCAGTTTTAATTTTAATTAGTTGCTTCACCATGTCGTATAGTCCTTGTGTACTTTGTGTAATTTCGTCTTTTATGGATCTCTTTAAGTTTCCTGATAGTTTTAAGTTAGAGTTAATCTTCTCAACGTACTTTTTTGTTTTACCCAGGATTTCTTCCATCGTCTTTAGGGGCTCTGTCGATATGTTTGTTATATTCTCCACAGGTGTCTTTGGAGAGTGTGTTAATGTATCCGTGGGTGTATTGGTCGATGCAGATGTAGAGGGTCTGGTTGTTTTGGGTGTTCTAAACATTTTGTACGTATATATGTATGTATTCGGTCCGAGTCAATGCTAATATATATAATATAGTGTACTGTAATCGAGTGTATATGGCTCGATTACGTCCAATTTAAGGTCAACTTAAAAAGACAAAAGATATATTAAATTCAAGCTAATTTAAGTAATGAAACTTATAGTTAAAACTTATATCTATATATATTCTTAAGATTTTAAGAATCTAAGTTTGTTTTATCTAGTCAGCTTACACTGTGGTTGCTTCAACGACTACCGTGAGGCGGCAGGAGCTCCACACAGTAGGAATATCAAATAAAATTTTTAATTAGTCAATTTTAAAAAGAGTTAACTTAAAAATTTTTACTTGTGCAAATTTTAAAAATATTATTGTGTAGGTCTATTGGTCTAATCCCAAATACGTCGAATCTCAAATTAAATTTTGTAAAAGTTAGTTCTAAAGCAGTATAAAGGTGTTTTAAGTCCCCAAGGTCACTAGAATCTATAAGGTAAATGAAAAGAGGGAGGGTGGGAGGGCCTTTTTTCGATTTCCCGCCTGAAAATGGGGGAAACGACTATGGGAGGTTGTTGTATGAGTAGAGACAATAAATTTAAGCCAAAAGACGCGAACAATTTCTATAGAAAAATATTTAATAATTTTGAAAAATGTGATTTTTACGTATAAATTCTAAGCTTTTTCTGTTTCAGGTCGTGGAGAGCTGCTGAAAACTGCGAGGGCTATTGAAACTAATTGCCTCCAGTCAACCCGAGCCGAAATGAAGACATTTTGCAACTTGTAAAAATTTTTAAAATCAACGTTATATGAAAAGTTTGTATCGCTTAAGTAACCTCGGTTTAGGTATTTATGTAGTTTTTCGATTTCCCGCCTGAAAATGGGGGAAACGACTATGGGAGGTTGTTGTATGAGTAGAGACAATAAATTTAAGCCAAAAGACGCGAACAATTTCTATAGAAAAATATTTAATAATTTTGAAAAATGTGATTTTTACGTATAAATTCTAAGCTTTTTCTGTTTCAGGTCGTGGAGAGCTGCTGAAAACTGCGAGGGCTATTGAAACTAATTGCCTCCAGTCAACCCGAGCCGAAATGAAGACATTTTGCAACTTGTAAAAATTTTTAAAATCAACGGTTAGGTTAGGTTAGGTTAGGTTAGGTTAGGTTAGGTTAGGTTAGGTTAGGTTAGGTTAGGTTAGGTTAGGTTAGGTTAGGTTAGGTTAGGTTAGGTTAGGTTAGGTTAGGTTAGGTTAGGTTAGGTTAGGTTAGGTTAGGTTAGGTTAGGTTAGGTTAGGTTAGGTTAGGTTAGGTTAGGTTAGGTTAGGTTAGGTTAGGTTAGGTTAGGTTAGGTTAGGTTAGGTTAGGTTAGGTTAGGTTAGGTTAGGTTAGGTTAGGTTAGGTTAGGTTAGGTTAGGTTAGGTTAGGTTAGGTTAGGTTAGGTTAGGTTAGGTTAGGTTAGGTTAGGTTAGGTTAGGTTAGGTTAGGTTAGGTTAGGTTAGGTTAGGTTAGGTTAGGTTAGGTTAGGTTAGGTTAGGTTAGGTTAGGTTAGGTTAGGTTAGGTTAGGTTAGGTTAGGTTAGGTTAGGTTAGGTTAGGTTAGGTTAGGTTAGGTTAGGTTAGGTTAGGTTAGGTTAGGTTAGGTTGACGGGCCAGTTGGCGTAGTGGTGAGCAATGTACGACCCACGCACTGGTCCCCGGGTTCGTGTCCCGGTCCGAACATAATTTAATAATTTATATATGTTCGGGGTCGGTGGTCTATAGCGAGTACAACCACCCCCGCATAATTTGGGGGTGGCTACGAGCTATTGGAGGCATGTTTAGAAAGCTCTAAGCCCGACGGGGCGGTGAGTTACTATAAACATAACTCTGTGGTGTGTGACCGAAAGTTCACTGCTTCAGAAGTCCTAGGCAGACGGCCCATAATGGACGGACGTTGCGGTGGATTAGTAGGTATGACGGTGGAGCCTAGCTCCAAAGAGATGGTAGAATGAGTACCACCGGTGGAGGCCGGTGGGAAAATTCGAATCTCTTTGCCCGGGGGAGAGGCTGTCTCCTACCGGGCGCGTCCCCAGGTGGCGGATGGGGGAACGCCACTCGCTTGTGGCCGTCATCACAAGCGGGTGGTAGCGGGGAAACCCGCCGCGGACCAACAGCCAGGGTGGGGTGTCAGGCGGACACCCGGGCCCACCGGGGGGTAGCGCGGTGTCTCTGGCCGTTTTCACGGTAGGAGGCACTGCGCGGGCCGTGCTGTCGGGGCTAGCCCGACGGTGCGGCGGCTGGAGCGGGACCACTTCGGTGGTCCTGCGTCTAGCGAGGGGGGCCGCGGGGGAAGAGGAGTGCCGGTATTGCGGTGCGCCGCTCGCCCTATCTCCCGCGGCCTAGCGGGGCCACCACCGTTTGATGGTGGACGCGGTGGGGATGCAGAGGAAGAGGAGCTACGGTATTACGGTGCGCCGTACTCCCTATCCTCTGCAACCGTCTTGGGTGGGTTGGGGGGGGCCGCGGGGGCGGAAAGAATTCACAGTTCTGACCGCCCTCCGCGGCCCCAGCGGGGCCGTCACCGCTGTATGGCGGCATGTGAGGGGGCGGCAGGGGAAGGGGAGTGTCGGCGTTGTCGCATCCTCTTCTCCTGCTGCCGTTTTTGGGTGGGCCCGTTTGCGGGCGTTTTGCGGTTTGCCCAACTCGTTTGGGTGGGAGGTTTTGGGTGTATACGTATAGACTTATATACGTATACACCCCTTCTTTTTTGCAGTGTGCCCACTTCGGTGGGCGGTGTTCAGGTTGTGTGGGGCTGCTCCGGGTACTTCTCTGATCAGCAGAGTGGACTTGCGAGCAGCCTCACGTTTGGGTTGGGGTCTTCCTGACCACCGCCGGGGCGTCGCGGTTGTATGCTAACGCGATCCCGCGGCGTCCCACTATGGCGGCTTGGGGTTAGGCGTTGGGTTTTAGGGGGTATGTCATCGAGTCCCTCACAGTGCCCCCTGGTTAGCAGGGGGCCCGTGCGAGAAATGCATTTCCCAACGATAAAAAAAAAAAAAAAAAAAAAAAAAAAAAAAAAAAAAAAAAAAAAAGGTTAGGTTAGGTTAGGTTAGGTTAGGTTAGGTTAGGTTAGGTTAGGTTAGGTTAGGTTAGGTTAGGTTAGGTTAGGTTAGGTTAGGTTAGGTTAGGTTAGGTTAGGTTAGGTTAGGTTAGGTTAGGTTAGGTTAGGTTAGGTTAGGTTAGGTTAGGTTAGGTTAGGTTAGGTTAGGTTAGGTTAGGTTAGGTTAGGTTAGGTTAGGTTAGGTTAGGTTAGGTTAGGTTAGGTTAGGTTAGGTTAGGTTAGGTTAGGTTAGGTTAGGTTAGGTTAGGTTAGGTTAGGTTAGGTTAGGTTAGGTTAGGTTAGGTTAGGTTAGGTTAGGTTAGGTTAGGTTAGGTTAGGTTAGGTTAGGTTAGGTTAGGTTAGGTTAGGTTAGGTTAGGTTAGGTTAGGTTAGGTTAGGTTAGGTTAGGTTAGGTTAGGTTAGGTTAGGTTAGGTTAGGTTAGGTTAGGTTAGGTTAGGTTAGGTTAGGTTAGGTTAGGTTAGGTTAGGTTAGGTTAGGTTAGGTTAGGTTAGGTTAGGTTAGGTTAGGTTAGGTTAGGTTAGGTTAGGTTAGGTTAGGTTAGGTTAGGTTAGGTTAGGTTAGGTTAGGTTAGGTTAGGTTAGGTTAGGTTAGGTTAGGTTAGGTTAGGTTAGGTTAGGTTAGGTTAGGTTAGGTTAGGTTAGGTTAGGTTAGGTTAGGTTAGGTTAGGTTAGGTTAGGTTAGGTTAGGTTAGGTTAGGTTAGGTTAGGTTAGGTTAGGTTAGGTTAGGTTAGGTTAGGTTAGGTTAGGTTAGGTTAGGTTAGGTTAGGTTAGGTTAGGTTAGGTTAGGTTAGGTTAGGTTAGGTTAGGTTAGGTTAGGTTAGGTTAGGTTAGGTTAGGTTAGGTTAGGTTAGGTTAGGTTAGGTTAGGTTAGGTTAGGTTAGGTTAGGTTAGGTTAGGTTAGGTTAGGTTAGGTTAGGTTAGGTTAGGTTAGGTTAGGTTAGGTTAGGTTAGGTTAGGTTAGGTTAGGTTAGGTTAGGTTAGGTTAGGTTAGGTTAGGTTAGGTTAGGTTAGGTTAGGTTAGGTTAGGTTAGGTTAGGTTAGGTTAGGTTAGGTTAGGTTAGGTTAGGTTAGGTTAGGTTAGGTTAGGTTAGGTTAGGTTAGGTTAGGTTAGGTTAGGTTAGGTTAGGTTAGGTTAGGTTAGGTTAGGTTAGGTTAGGTTAGGTTAGGTTAGGTTAGGTTAGGTTAGGTTAGGTTAGGTTAGGTTAGGTTAGGTTAGGTTAGGTTAGGTTAGGTTAGGTTAGGTTAGGTTAGGTTAGGTTAGGTTAGGTTAGGTTAGGTTAGGTTAGGTTAGGTTAGGTTAGGTTAGGTTAGGTTAGGTTAGGTTAGGTTAGGTTAGGTTAGGTTAGGTTAGGTTAGGTTAGGTTAGGTTAGGTTAGGTTAGGTTAGGTTAGGTTAGGTTAGGTTAGGTTAGGTTAGGTTAGGTTAGGTTAGGTTAGGTTAGGTTAGGTTAGGTTAGGTTAGGTTAGGTTAGGTTAGGTTAGGTTAGGTTAGGTTAGGTTAGGTTGACGGCCTAGTTGGCGTAGTGGTGAGCAATGTACGACCACACGCACTAGGTCCCGGGTTCGCGTCCCGGTCCGAATGCAATTTATAATTTAATATGTGTTCGGGGTCAGTGGTTAATGGCGAGTACAACCCTTCCCGCACATTTGGGGGGGGATACGAGCCATTGGTGGAATGTTAGAAAGCTTACTATCTCCGTCGGGGACGCCTGATAGAATAGTGAGTGAGTATAGCGGACCGCTGTGGCCGAGCGTAGTACCGCGACGGGGGACGCCCTGACGCGGACTGCGGGTCGGGTCTGTGAACGCGCCCCACTCCCCGCAGGCCGGGGGAGAGGGGTGCGGGAACGGGCAACTCACGCGATTGCGCCTTCCTCCGCAGGCCGGGGGGGAGGTGTGAGAGCGTACTGTGGCGTGTTCGAGATTACACTTGTGACCGGGGTAAACCTGGACACGAGGTATGATCGATAACTGCGATTGCGCCTTCGGGTGTAAGAGCAACTTGTATGGTGTTTCCGAAAGTCTGCCGCTTCCGTCGCGTTGCGGTGGGCAAGTAGGAACGACAGGCGAACTAGTACGGCCGGTCGATAAGTCTGAGAAAGTCGGTGGGTAGTTGGAAGCCGAAGGTTGGCCGGGAACTAGATTCGCCTGCTAATTCGGATCGAAGGCTGTTGTTGTTCGATCTGCCTGTACCGGAATGATGGTGGGGACCGCATGATGGTGGGACGCCGGGGTTGCCAAATCGGACCGGTGCGGGTAGCATCGAAGGGACAGCATCAGATGGGCCTGTAGTGGGTGTTAGATGGCTGCCGGGCACTCGCGGAGGTGGACGACCACCCTTAAACTCCACTAATTCGTAAGACTAGCCGGAAAGTTCAACTGTGATGTGTAGACTGCTGGGGCAGTATAAGAATGAGTACTACTGTCGAAAGGCGGTGGGAAAATTCGACCCACATTTTGACGGCCTAGTTGGCGTAGTGGTGAGCAATGTACGACCACACGCACTAGGTCCCGGGTTCGCGTCCCGGTCCGAATGCAATTTATAATTTAATATGTGTTCGGGGTCAGTGGTTAATGGCGAGTACAACCCTTCCCGCACATTTGGGGGGGGATACGAGCCATTGGTGGAATGTTAGAAAGCTTACTATCTCCGTCGGGGACGCCTGATAGAATAGTGAGTGAGTATAGCGGACCGCTGTGGCCGAGCGTAGTACCGCGACGGGGGACGCCCTGACGCGGACTGCGGGTCGGGTCTGTGAACGCGCCCCACTCCCCGCAGGCCGGGGGAGAGGGGTGCGGGAACGGGCAACTCACGCGATTGCGCCTTCCTCCGCAGGCCGGGGGGGAGGTGTGAGAGCGTACTGTGGCGTGTTCGAGATTACACTTGTGACCGGGGTAAACCTGGACACGAGGTATGATCGATAACTGCGATTGCGCCTTCGGGTGTAAGAGCAACTTGTATGGTGTTTCCGAAAGTCTGCCGCTTCCGTCGCGTTGCGGTGGGCAAGTAGGAACGACAGGCGAACTAGTACGGCCGGTCGATAAGTCTGAGAAAGTCGGTGGGTAGTTGGAAGCCGAAGGTTGGCCGGGAACTAGATTCGCCTGCTAATTCGGATCGAAGGCTGTTGTTGTTCGATCTGCCTGTACCGGAATGATGGTGGGGACCGCATGATGGTGGGACGCCGGGGTTGCCAAATCGGACCGGTGCGGGTAGCATCGAAGGGACAGCATCAGATGGGCCTGTAGTGGGTGTTAGATGGCTGCCGGGCACTCGCGGAGGTGGACGACCACCCTTAAACTCCACTAATTCGTAAGACTAGCCGGAAAGTTCAACTGTGATGTGTAGACTGCTGGGGCAGTATAAGAATGAGTACTACTGTCGAAAGGCGGTGGGAAAATTCGACCCACATTTTGACGGCCTAGTTGGCGTAGTGGTGAGCAATGTACGACCACACGCACTAGGTCCCGGGTTCGCGTCCCGGTCCGAATGCAATTTATAATTTAATATGTGTTCGGGGTCAGTGGTTAATGGCGAGTACAACCCTTCCCGCACATTTGGGGGGGGATACGAGCCATTGGTGGAATGTTAGAAAGCTTACTATCTCCGTCGGGGACGCCTGATAGAATAGTGAGTGAGTATAGCGGACCGCTGTGGCCGAGCGTAGTACCGCGACGGGGGACGCCCTGACGCGGACTGCGGGTCGGGTCTGTGAACGCGCCCCACTCCCCGCAGGCCGGGGGAGAGGGGTGCGGGAACGGGCAACTCACGCGATTGCGCCTTCCTCCGCAGGCCGGGGGGGAGGTGTGAGAGCGTACTGTGGCGTGTTCGAGATTACACTTGTGACCGGGGTAAACCTGGACACGAGGTATGATCGATAACTGCGATTGCGCCTTCGGGTGTAAGAGCAACTTGTATGGTGTTTCCGAAAGTCTGCCGCTTCCGTCGCGTTGCGGTGGGCAAGTAGGAACGACAGGCGAACTAGTACGGCCGGTCGATAAGTCTGAGAAAGTCGGTGGGTAGTTGGAAGCCGAAGGTTGGCCGGGAACTAGATTCGCCTGCTAATTCGGATCGAAGGCTGTTGTTGTTCGATCTGCCTGTACCGGAATGATGGTGGGGACCGCATGATGGTGGGACGCCGGGGTTGCCAAATCGGACCGGTGCGGGTAGCATCGAAGGGACAGCATCAGATGGGCCTGTAGTGGGTGTTAGATGGCTGCCGGGCACTCGCGGAGGTGGACGACCACCCTTAAACTCCACTAATTCGTAAGACTAGCCGGAAAGTTCAACTGTGATGTGTAGACTGCTGGGGCAGTATAAGAATGAGTACTACTGTCGAAAGGCGGTGGGAAAATTCGACCCACATTTTGACGGCCTAGTTGGCGTAGTGGTGAGCAATGTACGACCACACGCACTAGGTCCCGGGTTCGCGTCCCGGTCCGAATGCAATTTATAATTTAATATGTGTTCGGGGTCAGTGGTTAATGGCGAGTACAACCCTTCCCGCACATTTGGGGGGGGATACGAGCCATTGGTGGAATGTTAGAAAGCTTACTATCTCCGTCGGGGACGCCTGATAGAATAGTGAGTGAGTATAGCGGACCGCTGTGGCCGAGCGTAGTACCGCGACGGGGGACGCCCTGACGCGGACTGCGGGTCGGGTCTGTGAACGCGCCCCACTCCCCGCAGGCCGGGGGAGAGGGGTGCGGGAACGGGCAACTCACGCGATTGCGCCTTCCTCCGCAGGCCGGGGGGGAGGTGTGAGAGCGTACTGTGGCGTGTTCGAGATTACACTTGTGACCGGGGTAAACCTGGACACGAGGTATGATCGATAACTGCGATTGCGCCTTCGGGTGTAAGAGCAACTTGTATGGTGTTTCCGAAAGTCTGCCGCTTCCGTCGCGTTGCGGTGGGCAAGTAGGAACGACAGGCGAACTAGTACGGCCGGTCGATAAGTCTGAGAAAGTCGGTGGGTAGTTGGAAGCCGAAGGTTGGCCGGGAACTAGATTCGCCTGCTAATTCGGATCGAAGGCTGTTGTTGTTCGATCTGCCTGTACCGGAATGATGGTGGGGACCGCATGATGGTGGGACGCCGGGGTTGCCAAATCGGACCGGTGCGGGTAGCATCGAAGGGACAGCATCAGATGGGCCTGTAGTGGGTGTTAGATGGCTGCCGGGCACTCGCGGAGGTGGACGACCACCCTTAAACTCCACTAATTCGTAAGACTAGCCGGAAAGTTCAACTGTGATGTGTAGACTGCTGGGGCAGTATAAGAATGAGTACTACTGTCGAAAGGCGGTGGGAAAATTCGACCCACATTTGACGGCCTAGTTGGCGTAGTGGTGAGCAATGTACGACCACACGCACTAGGTCCCGGGTTCGCGTCCCGGTCCGAATGCAATTTATAATTTAATATGTGTTCGGGGTCAGTGGTTAATGGCGAGTACAACCCTTCCCGCACATTTGGGGGGGGATACGAGCCATTGGTGGAATGTTAGAAAGCTTACTATCTCCGTCGGGGACGCCTGATAGAATAGTGAGTGAGTATAGCGGACCGCTGTGGCCGAGCGTAGTACCGCGACGGGGGACGCCCTGACGCGGACTGCGGGTCGGGTCTGTGAACGCGCCCCACTCCCCGCAGGCCGGGGGAGAGGGGTGCGGGAACGGGCAAAACTCACGCGATTGCGCCTTCCTCCGCAGGCCGGGGGGGAGGTGTGAGAGCGTACTGTGGCGTGTTCGAGATTACACTTGTGACCGGGGTAAACCTGGACACGAGGTATGATCGATAATTGCGATTGCGCCTTCGGGTGTAAGAGCAACTTGTATGGTGTTTCCGAAAGTCTGCCGCTTCCGTCGCGTTGCGGTGGGCAAGTAGGAACGACAGGCGAACTAGTACGGCCGGTCGATAAGTCTGAGAAAGTCGGTGGGTAGTTGGAAGCCGAAGGTTGGCCGGGAACTAGATTCGCCTGCTAATTCGGATCGAAGGCTGTTGTTGTTCGATCTGCCTGTACCGGAATGATGGTGGGGACCGCATGATGGTGGGACGCCGGGGTTGCCAAATCGGACCGGTGCGGGTAGCATCGAAGGGACAGCATCAGATGGGCCTGTAGTGGGTGTTAGATGGCTGCCGGGCACTCGCGGAGGTGGACGACCACCCTTAAACTCCACTAATTCGTAAGACTAGCCGGAAAGTTCAACTGTGATGTGTAGACTGCTGGGGCAGTATAAGAATGAGTACTACTGTCGAAAGGCGGTGGGAAAATTCGACCCACATTTTGGGAACTAGATTCGCCTGCTAATTCGGATCGAAGGCTGTTGTTGTTCGATCTGCCTGTACCGGAATGATGGTGGGGACCGCATGATGGTGGGACGCCGGGGTTGCCAAATCGGACCGGTGCGGGTAGCATCGAAGGGACAGCATCAGATGGGCCTGTAGTGGGTGTTAGATGGCTGCCGGGCACTCGCGGAGGTGGACGACCACCCTTAAACTCCACTAATTCGTAAGACTAGCCGGAAAGTTCAACTGTGATGTGTAGACTGCTGGGGCAGTATAAGAATGAGTACTACTGTCGAAAGGCGGTGGGAAAATTCGACCCACATTTGACGGCCTAGTTGGCGTAGTGGTGAGCAATGTACGACCACACGCACTAGGTCCCGGGTTCGCGTCCCGGTCCGAATGCAATTTATAATTTAATATGTGTTCGGGGTCAGTGGTTAATGGCGAGTACAACCCTTCCCGCACATTTGGGGGGGGATACGAGCCATTGGTGGAATGTTAGAAAGCTTACTATCTCCGTCGGGGACGCCTGATAGAATAGTGAGTGAGTATAGCGGACCGCTGTGGCCGAGCGTAGTACCGCGACGGGGGACGCCCTGACGCGGACTGCGGGTCGGGTCTGTGAACGCGCCCCACTCCCCGCAGGCCGGGGGAGAGGGGTGCGGGAACGGGCAAAACTCACGCGATTGCGCCTTCCTCCGCAGGCCGGGGGGGAGGTGTGAGAGCGTACTGTGGCGTGTTCGAGATTACACTTGTGACCGGGGTAAACCTGGACACGAGGTATGATCGATAATTGCGATTGCGCCTTCGGGTGTAAGAGCAACTTGTATGGTGTTTCCGAAAGTCTGCCGCTTCCGTCGCGTTGCGGTGGGCAAGTAGGAACGACAGGCGAACTAGTACGGCCGGTCGATAAGTCTGAGAAAGTCGGTGGGTAGTTGGAAGCCGAAGGTTGGCCGGGAACTAGATTCGCCTGCTAATTCGGATCGAAGGCTGTTGTTGTTCGATCTGCCTGTACCGGAATGATGGTGGGGACCGCATGATGGTGGGACGCCGGGGTTGCCAAATCGGACCGGTGCGGGTAGCATCGAAGGGACAGCATCAGATGGGCCTGTAGTGGGTGTTAGATGGCTGCCGGGCACTCGCGGAGGTGGACGACCACCCTTAAACTCCACTAATTCGTAAGACTAGCCGGAAAGTTCAACTGTGATGTGTAGACTGCTGGGGCAGTATAAGAATGAGTACTACTGTCGAAAGGCGGTGGGAAAATTCGACCCACATTTAAAGAGTCGCGTTCGGGCCGCCGTGGCGAGCGCACGCGTTCTTACTGCGCTCCGCTAGGAAAATTTGTATAAGTGGTAAAAGTGTCGGTTATTGTTGCGGATTGTGATTAATTTAGTGTTAAAAGTGTCGATAATTAATATGTGATAATTTAAATTTTGAAATTAGTGCGTTTTATATTGTTTTTGGCCAAAAATCGGGTAATGCCACGTGTTCGTACTAGTTGGTTAGAGTGTTAGTTATTATTGCGAAAAGTAAATATCTTAGTGTTAAAAGGTCGTTAAATAATATGTGATAATTTTAATTTTTGATTTGTGCGTTTTATATAGTTTTTGAATAAAATTCGGGTAATGCCATGTGCTTGTTCTAGAGGTTAGGAAGTTAGGTATTATCGCAAAAAGTAACTATTTCAGTGTTAAAAATGACGGTAATTAATATATGATAACTTAAATTTTTTAAAATTAGTTTTAATGTTATATGTAATATTTTAAATTTTTAAGATTCATTCTTTTTATATAGTTTTAGAGTAAAATAGGGTAACGCCACGTGCTGGTTCTAGAGGTTAGGGTGTTAGTGACTATCGCGAAAAGTAATTGTTTCAGTGTTAAAAGTGTCGATTATTAATATGCGATAATTTAAATTTTGAAATCAGTGCGTTTTATATTGTTTTTGGCCAAAAATCGGGTAATGCCACGTGTTCGTACTAGTTGGTTAGAGTGTTAGTTTTTATTGCGAAAAGTGAATATCTTAGTGTTAAAAGGTCGCTAAATAATATGAGATAATTTTAATTTTGATTTGTGCGTTTTATATAGTTTTTGAATAAAATTCGGGTAATGCCATGTGCTTGTTCTAGAGGTTAGGAAGATAGGTATTACTGCGAAAAGTAACTATTTCAGTGTTAGAAATGACGATAATTAATATATGATAATTTAAATTTTTTAAAATTAGTTTTAATGTCATATGTAATATTTAAAAAATTTTATGATTCATATATAGTTTTAGAGTAAAGTAGGGTAACGCCACGTGCTGGTTCTAGAGGTTAGGGTGTTAGTGATTATCGCGAAAAGTAATTATTCTAGTGTTAAAGGTGCTGATAATTAATATGCGATAATTTGAATTTTGAAATTAGTGCGTTTTATATTGCTTTTGGCCAAAAATCGGGTAATGCCACGTGCTCGTACTAGTTGGTTAGAGTGTTAGTTATTATTGCGAAAAGTAAATACCTTAGTGTTAAAAGGTCGTTAAATAATATGTGATAATTTTAATTTTTGATTGTGCGTTTTATACAGTTTTTGAATAAAATGCGGGTAATGCCATGTGCTTGTTCTAGAGGTTAGTAAGTTAGGTATTATCGCGTAAAGTAATTATTTTAGTGTTAAAAATGTCGATAATTAATATGTGATAATTTAAATTTTTAAAATTAGTGCGTTTTATACTGTTTTTGGCCACTAAATTGGGTAACGCCATGTGCTCGTACTAGTGGTTAGACTGTTAGCTATTGTTCCGGATAGTAATTGTTTCGGTGTTAAAAAGGGTCGTTTATTTATATGTGATACTTAAATTTTAAGATCAATGCGTTTATATAGTTTTTGATTGAAACTGGGTAATGTCGCGTGTTCGTTTTAAAGGTTAGGGTGTTAGTTATTATCGCGAAATGTAATTATTTGGGTTTTAATGTCATATGTAATATTTAAAAATTTTAAGATTCGTACATTTTATATAGTATTAGAGTAAAATAGCGTAACGCCACGTGCTGGTTCTAGAGGTTAGGGTGTTAGTGATTATCGCGAAAAGTAATCTTTTTAGTGTTAAAAGTGTTGATAATTAATATGCGATAATTTAAGTTCTGAAATTAGTGCATTTTTGGCCAAAATCGGGTAATGCCACGTGTTCGTACTAGTTCGGAAGTTGCGGAGAATTAGTAGGTCTGAGGTTGGGAACGTGTAGTTCCAAAGAGATGGTAGAATGAGTACCACCGGTGGAGGCCGGTGGGAAAATTCGAATCTCTTTTAGACGGGCCAGTTGGCGTAGTGGTGAGCAATGTACGACCCACGCACTGGTCCCCGGGTTCGTGTCCTGGTCCGTACATAATTTAATAACTTATATATGTTCGGGGTCGGTGGTCTATAGCGAGTACAACCACCCCCGCATAATTTGGGGGTGGCTACGAGCTATTGGTGGCATGTTAGAAAGCTCTAAAGTCTCGACGGGGACTGTGAGTTAGTATAACATACATGGCGGTTGACCGAAAGTTCACTGCCTCTGAAGTCCTAGGCAGACGGCCCATAATGGACGGAAGTTGCGGAGAATTAGTAGGTCTGAGGTTGGGAACGTGTAGTTCCAAAGAGATGGAAGAATGAGTACTACCTTAGGGTGGGAAAATTCGAATCTCTTTTAGACGTGTTCGTACTAGTTGGTTAGAGTGTTAGTTATTATTGTGAATTTCAGTGTTAAGAATGTCAATAACTTATGTATGATAATTCAAGTTTTAAAATTAGTGCGTTTTATATTGTTTCTGGCAAATAGTCAATCTCGTGTATCATACGTGCTCGTGCGGCGGCTCGCGCGACGGTAGGGCTTTAGGAAATGGCTATTTTATGTTAAAAGGGTGATGGGTAATATGTGATAGTTTTAGCTTTGAGTTCGTGCGTTTTATGGTCTTTGGCCAAAAACCGGGTAGTATTGTGTGTTCGTATTCAGAGTGTTTATTAGGGCAGTGTGAAACGTTTGGTGTCCTACATATGTATGTACATGCATGCTGCATGATGCAATTTGCTCCTTCGTAGTTGAGCAAATTGCAGCGCCGAGACAGCGTCATCGGGAAGGGCCTAGCTGCCGAGGCTGTGTAAAGGTTTGGTGCATGCAATATTATTATGAGTCTAATGAGGGATGTTCGAATCTCATAAATCTGGGACTTAAGTTTAGAGTTAGGAGTTTTGAAATTTGTAGTGATTACTTCCTTTAAGAGCTATTTTGCTTGACCTACTTAGTAGCTATACTTTGCAAAAGTTTCATCTAAATCGGCTCAGAGGATTGGGTTACATAAGCATAATTATGTAAGGGGTAGCTTAAGTTTTTATAGGTACTTCATATAAAGGTTACGTATTGAGTCTACATAAGTTGACGAATAAGGGTTTGCTTGTTCATTTTATCTAAAAATAGTTAAATCTGTGAGTAAAATAAAGTGTTTTGGAATTTAAACATTATGTAAAATAGGTAGTATAATTGACATTGGTTATAAATAGTACATAAATAGTCTACTCCAGTTCCCTAAATTTCGTATTTCGTATTTTGAAATTAATTATGCTTCCTAAGTTATTTTAGGAACATAATAGATGAATAGTTTATTTTCGATCCGTATATGACATATCCTATATAATGTATTTTATATAATATATTCTTAGATAATACCTTGTATTATACTATAATATTCTTTATTTTAATAAAATATATGTATTATGTTGTATCGTACTATAGTAGTTTGTGAGATGATGAATATGGCTGTGAAGACCTAGCGGCTGGTTCGTCAGGATTCTAGTAAATCTAATACCTTTTTGGTAAATAAAGTAGATAATTATTAAGTACATAGGGGGGGTATCTATCTATTTAGTCTACATACTTTGGTGAATTAGAGCAATTAGATGGGATATATCTTGTAATTTAATGATTTTTAAGTAGGAGAAAAGTTTCATCTAAATCGGCTCAGGAGATCGGGTTACATAAACGTAATTACGCAGTAGGGCTAGGGTATCTTAAGATTTTGTAGGTACTTCATATAAAAGATTACGTATGAAGTTTACATGCAGGTTAGTGAATAAGGGTTTGCTTGTTCATTTTATTAAAGATCAGTTAAATCTGTGAGTTAAAGGGTTTTGGAATTTAAACCTTATGTAAATAAGCAGTTTAATTGACATTGGTTATATATAGTTTAATAGTACATAATTTATTATAATAGACTAATGTAGTATATTAAATTCCGTATCTTAGAATTTAATTATGTTTCCTAAATTATTACTCTAGGAATATAATATAGATGAATAGTAGGAACGGGTTTGTCAGTTTTCTGTCTGTACGTGATACATTTTATATAATATATTTTATGTAATATATTCATAGATAGTGTTTTGTATTATATTGTGATATTCTTTATTTTAACGGAATACGATGTTTTAGGTTGTATCGTATTGTATTAGTTTTCGAAATGATCAAATGTAGTTATGAAGACCTAGCGACTGGTTCGTTAGGATTCTAGAAAATTTAATACCTGTTGGGAAGTAAAGCAGATAATTACTGAGTGCATAGGGGGGGTATCTATTTAGTCTTCATACTTTGATGAATTTTAATTAAATTACTATAAGTGTTCGAATTTTATTTAGGCTTTGTATGTAAGGAGTTGTAGTGGTTCTATTTAAATAAAATGGACCAGTGGATGATGTAATACTATCTACTTAATATTATGTACATATCTTTAAATTATTTTGGTTCGCCCTATTGTAGTGAATACGCGGAACCCTAAATTTTGCGAGCTTCCATTACTTAGGTCACGTCGATCTATCTGCCATTTTTGTGATTTTCATGTCTATAGTTATCTGAAGTTTTAATATTAGATTTTACCTACCCCATTTTTCCTGATGATAATATTCTTTGGTAGACGTGAATATATAGGTATATATGTATGTGTGTAGGTGTATGTATATGTATACATATGTATATGGGCATGTATGTATGTATATATATGTATATAATATGTATGTATGCGTAGTTTGGGTACAATGAACTGACAAATAGTGTAATATTATTGCAAATATGTGTGACAAGTAGTGTAAGCTTGTGGGATTATATGTACCTCTTTGGTATTGATTGATTTGTGTGAGGATATTAATGGTGGTTCTCATCATTTAATGCGTACGCAATGGACTGACTGACAAGTGATATTATCTATTAGAGCATTATACACGTATCTTAGACTGTTTGGTTCGTCTTGTTGTGGATCTTGCGAGTTGTATGTGGGTCGGGTCGGTCTGCCCGCTTCTACTTGTTTTGTGCTGAGCGCGCTGGCGCCGCTCTGTCGCGGGGTGCGGAATTTGATTCTTATATATTGGTTGGAATGTCTATAATTAAGGTGAGATAGTTTAGATTGAAATTGGTACGTTTTATATTGTTTTTGGCCAAGAATAGGGTAATACCATGTGTCCGTACTAGTGGTTGGAATGTTAGTTATTATTGCGATGAGTAACTATTTCAGTGTTAAAAGTTGTTAATAATATGTGATAATTAAATTTTAAGATTCGGACGTTTATATAGTTTTTGGTTAAAATCAGGTAATGCCGCGTGCTCATTCTAGAGGTTAGGATGATAGTTATGATCGCGTAAAAATAGTTATTTTAATGTTAAAAGGTCGTTAAATAATATGTGTTAATTTGAATCTTAAGATTCGTGCGTTTTGTATAGCTTGGAGTTAAATCGGATAATGCGCGTGCTTGTTCTGGAGTTTAGGGTGTTAGCTATTATTGCGAAAAGTAACTATTTCAGTGTTAAAAGTCATTAAATAATATGTGTGTTAATTAAAACTTTAAGATTTGTGCGTTATATAGTGCGGGTTAAAGTCGGGTAATGCCGTGTGCTTGTTCTAGAGGTTAGGATGTTAATTGTTATCGCGAAAGGCAACTATTTTAGTACTAAAAGTCGATAAATAATATGTAATAACTTAATTTTGAATTCATGTGTTTATATTGCTTTTGGTCAAAGCGGGTAGGTAATGCCGCGTGCTCGTACTAGGTGTTAGGGTGTCGGATAATATTGTGAAAAGTAATTATTGGGTGTTAAAAGATGTATAAATAATATGTAAATAATTTAAATTCTGAAATTTATGCGTATTATATTGTTTTTGGACAAAGGCGGATAAAGTTTGTACTAGGTGTTAGAAGTCGGTATTTTCATGAGAAGTTAATATTTCAGTATTAAGAAGTTGATAAATATTATATTATAATTTAGTTTTGAAATAGGTGCGTTTTATCGTTTTGTTCAAAATCGGGTAATACCACAAAATAGGAGAAAATGTTTAACAAACGGACATACGGTTCGATCGGTATTCTATATAGACAGGATAAGAGCTAGAACGGCATCATACGATCTAGGAGTGCGTGGCCGGCACATGCGCCGACGCGTCAACCTGCCCCTCGCCCCGTGGTGCGATGCCCCGCACCCCGCAGCCTCTGCGTGGGCACGTAGGCATATTAGGGTTCCGCGCTAATGCTTTTGTATTTCATTTAAGTCTTTTAATTAGTACTGTTAACAGTTCCGTATGAATTGGAGTGTTATAATTAATAATAATTGGAATTTAATGATATAATTTTATCTATATTACTACTGATACGGTTGTGTTCAATTTGAATTGAATAAATTTATATTAAGTATAAACTGGTATGATTTGGATTACCGGTTTAGATTTACATTTGTATCGGAAGTTTTACTAATTTAAGAAAAGTTTAATTAATTTAGTTTTATTAATTTGGAAATTATTACGAGAATTTGCTTAGTTATATGGTTTAATATATGAAATCTCCATGTCTTAAATAGGAGGTAGATAATAATTATCTACACGTAATAAAGATAATTTAGTTTGTTCATATACCCTTGTGAAACTAGGGGATTTGTTTTGCAGATATTTAGTTTATTTAATAATATTAACGTTAAAAACTCTCAACGAACAGACATCTGTTCGACCGGCATTTTTGTATAGATAGTGGGTGGAGCTTGATCATCATGCGGACTGAGTGGGAGGGGCTTGAGTGTGGCTGACGCATCTGATGACGCGTCGACCCGTCCCTTGCCCCGTGGTTCGATACCCCCGCACCCCTGTGACTCCGAGACGGTCACGTAGGCATAACCGTTGTCCCGCGATATTGCTTATATTTCTATTAAAGTTTTTAAACATGGGTTTCGTATGAGATGTAGCTTTTATAATTAATAAGGCTTGGTATTTTAAATGTTGTAATTGTTATCTAGATTAATTATCTTTACTATCTTATTAAACTTGAGCTAAACAATTTCCTATTAGGTACGTTTAATTAATAATATAATAATTAATCTAAGGCTGGTAATTAATGTTCAATTAAATTAACATGATTGCGAATTCTAATTTCTATAGGGAAAGCTTTATTAACTAAACTTAGAATCTATCCCGAGTTTTTCTTATATTCTGCATAAATATGGTCTAATGCACAGACAACTTTAATCTAGGGCATATTCCTATTTTATGAAACACGAAGTAGATAACTATTACTTACGATAGTATACAGGTAACTTTAACTTAATCATACACTTTTATGGAATTAGGAGATTCATTTTGTATATATATTTAATAATATTTAATGAAATTAACGTAGGGGGAAATTCAACGAACAAACATTGTTCGACCGGCATTCTGTATAGACAGTGGGAGGAGCCTAGGCGCCATCATACGATCTAAGTGGGAGGAGCCTCGATGCGGCTGTCGCTCGGCTGACATTGTTGCCGTGTCATTTGTTTAGACTTAATATATTTTTCTACCTAAGGGTTCTGTACAGTTTTTGAATTCTATATTAATGTTTGGATTTTATACCTTATTTTTATGATTAGTAGTACATCGTATTATTTGTTGTAACTCGCAATTATATTAATTACTTAGATTCTATTGCGTGATAATTGCTGTATAAATTTTTAAGTTGTCTAATTAAACTGCTATAAATACTCGAATTTTATTTAGGATTTGTATGCAAGGAGTTGTAGTGGTTTTATTTATCAAATTTAGGTACAATGGATGAATAAATAATGTAATATTATCTACTTAGTTATTATGTACATACCTCTTAAATTACTTTGGTTTGCCTTATTGTCTTGAATACGCGGAACCCTAAAAATTTTGCGAGCTTCTATATAGGTCACGTCGATCTACCCGCCATTTTGCGATTCTCATGTCTATAGTTATTTTAAGTCTTAATATTAGATTTTATCTATCTTTTTGATAATAATATTCTTTAGTAGTCTCGAATATATTATATGTATATACGCAATTTAATTACAATGGATTAACAAATAATGTAATATTATCTACTTAAATAGTATATACATATCTTTTAAACTATTTTGGTTCGCCTTATTGTCGCGAAGGCGCAGATCCCTAAATTTTTATGAACATCTATGTAGGTCATGTCGATCTACCCGCCATTTTATATTCTCATGTCTGTAGCTATTTGAAGTTTAATATTAGGTTTCTAAATTAAAACAGAGATTAGGTATTAGCACCGCTGTGCCATCGGGGTGCATAGCGGCTGCTAGCGTCAGCCCCGTCCCACCGTGACGCGCTCCCGCTCCCCGCGGCCCTGTGCACTTGTTTTTATCGGGCGCGTTGGCGCCATTTCTTGTGGACTTTGTTAATATAGATTTTATTTATGAATATTGTTTTAGGAAAGGTGTGGACAAGTAAAGCAGGTTTTATTTTGAACTTTTAATATGAGATAGTGGTTTGTTAAATATTGAACTTATAAATTGTAATGCTAATACTGAGTCGCTGGGTTGCTCATGAGAAATTTTCCCTATGAATATCAAATAATGTTTGCAAATTATTAACCCTATAACCCGCGACTATTGATTTATCTATTAAGGTTAATTATTACTATACTGGCCTATATAGATTTTTGCTATGGCCAAGCTTGACACGCTATTGGAATAAATATCTTTAAATTCTTATAAACTTGATATGCCCTTCTATATGTATCTAAGTAGGTATGCAATCTTATCTTTTTATTTTCATCTAGGATATATGTTTATAAATTGTCATGTTAGGTTCTTTATGTCTATGCATTTGAAGTATATATATAAACGTATGCATGAGGGAATATAGATTTGTATGTATGTAAGTATGTATGTATGTAGGTATATATTCATGTGTGTATGTTTGTATATGGGTAAGTAGGTATATATGTACGTATGTATTATCTGTCGAGCCTAATATACTTTTCTGCTTGAGGGCTCTTTATAGTCCTTTAAGCCTTTATAATCTATCCCATTTTATATTATTTATCTTCATATCTAGTATTATGTTGTATTGTATTTTAAATGTAACTCACTACTATACTTTACTCAACTTATGTTACCATGTAATACGTTTTTAAATTGATTAACATATTATGTATATCTGAATTTTAATTTGTATGAAAATATGGTAGTCCTGTTAATTAAATTTATACACAACGAACTAATTAATATGCGATTATTTATTTGAACATCATACTTATATCTTAAATTATTGGTTCGTTTTATTGTAAACCTTGCGAGTTTCGAGGAGTTTCTATGTTCTATGTCAAGTCGATCTACCCGCTTCTTTTTGTTGTACCGAGCGTGCTGGCGCCGCTCTGTCGCGGAATGCGGAAGTTGATTCTTTATATTAGCATTATTTATACGCGTAATTCCATGACCTGTAATATTGTGCCGTTGGGCTTTACATAAATTTTTCTATTTGTTTTCATAACTTAAATGAATGTTGGAGGTACTCTTGTAGGTACTCTTGTTCGGTTATTAGAAGAAATAATTATAAGTTCTCATTGTGGAGTTTAGTAACATAGTTTTTATTTACGAATACTGTTTTAGGTTTAGGTTTAGGAATAGGATAGATACATAGTCTGGATAGACGGGTCTTCCTTAGCTTTAGCTTGAGGTTTAGATACGAGATATTAGACTGTTAAATTTGGAGTATATAATTTGTAATGTTGTCACTGAGCCGCTAGGTCCTTCAGAAATTATTTTATACATATTATGATGTATGTGCGTATGTATGTGTATATGCTTGTATATATGTATGTACGTATATGTATATGTCTGTATAAATGAATGTGTATATATGCTTGAATATATGAGTGGATGTATGTATGTATGTATGTACGTTTGTGTATGTATGTATGTATATATGTACGTAAACGGGTGTATGTATGTATATGTATGAATGTATGTATTATGTTTTTATGTGCATGTACGAATGTATGTATATATGTATGGGTATGTATGTAGGTATGTATATGTATGTATGTATGTGTATGAGTGTATGTATGTTTGTACGTATGTATACATGCATATGTATGTATGTATGTATATGTATATTTGTATGTATATGTAATTATGTATCCTACATATATTTGTATTCCCCCACCCTTTATCATAATATACATCTTGTTAGGTAGTGTTAGGGCAGAGCCTTCTTAAACTACATTCAAAGGTTTAGTTGGAAATAATACGGCTTTCCGATAAGTTGGTGAATGTGCAGGGAGGTTGCGGCAGGTTAAGCTATGCTAGATTAGAGTAATTAAATTTATGTATGTCACTTGAGGTACATTTATGCTGTGGGCAGTATATGGACACGTCATGTGCTAGAATTAGGGGACGGACAGACATTTAGATTCATGAGAATGGCGAATTAGTAGGGTCTCGGCCCGAAAGTTCGAATCCATACATCCCCTGTGGTGTAGTGCGCCAGTTTTACTTGGCGCCCGACGGCATAGACGGATGAATGGACTGTAAGGTGAACTAGTAGAGCTCGTCCCCTCACGGGCTTGAAAATTCAATGAATGAATGGTTCTTGTTACTGTTTAGAGCTTAGGGAACAAACGGACAGACGGACAGACAATGGGAAATATGAAACGCAAGAATGGTGAACTGTAAGAATGGCGAATTAGTAGGGCCTCGGCCCGAAAGTTCTAATCCATACAGCCCCCGTGAACGAAGAGCGCCAGGCGGACCACTGGCGCTTGACGCATGGACGGATGGATGGGACTGAAAGGCGAATTAGTAGTTCCCGCTTCTCGGGTTCGAAAAGTTCGAAGCCACGCATCCCCTGTGACGTAGAGCTACGCTCGGCGACATGGACGGATGAATGGTTTGGAAGGTGAATTAGTAGAGCTCCCCTTCCTTTGGGGTGGGGACTTGAAAGTTCAATGAATGGAAAGGTGTGGGGGGGAAGGCCGCTGAAAGTTGTCTGGGAGCTGGACTGCTGCCAAATCGGATGATAGTGGAGCAAACTCCGTTTTGCCGCTACCGGGTGTTGAGGCCGGTGGCGGGAAATGGAGGGACAGCCCTAGATCGGATGATGGTGGGAGTCGGACGGCTGCTAGACACTCCCGAGGTGGCTGACCCACTCACTAGCTCAGTGAATGCATGATACGGTATCTGGGAACTGGACTGCCGCCAAATCGGATGATAGTGGAGTAACTCCGATTCGCCGCAACCGGGGTTGAGACCGGTGGCGGGGAACGGAGGGACAGCTCTAGATCGGATGATGGTGGGGGTTGGACGGCTGCTAGACACTCACAGACTGACTGACTTAATAATGATTAAGAACAGAAAGAAGTGGCGTGTTTGTATGGTGTTCGTGGTGTTTTGCATACTATACTTTTATTTTATTTATCTCATACTATTCTAGAACATAGGATTACAGGAAGGGGCGTAGGTGTGTACATCTGTGTTTTCTGAGTGGGTAAAGTATATATACTGTGCATGTAGTCTAATAAACATATCTATGTTTGTCACGCGAGGTGTATTTTCGCTGTGGGCAGTGTATGGACACGTCACGAGATATAATTAGGGGAAGGACAGACATTTAGACTTGTGAGAGTGGCGAATTAGTAGGGTCTCGGCCCGAAAGTTCAAATCCATACATCCCCTGTGGTGTAGTGCGCCAGATTTACTTGGCGCCCGACAGCATAGACGGATGAATGGACTGTAAGGTGAACTAGTAGAGCTCGTCCCCTCACGGGCTTGAAAATTCAATGAATGAATGGTTCTTGTTACTGTTTAGAGCTTAGGGAACAAACGGACAGACGGACAGACAATGGGAAATATGAAACGCAAGAATGGTGAACTGTAAGAATGGCGAATTAGTAAGGCCTCGGCCCGAAAGTTCTAATCCATACAGCCCCCGTGAACGAAGAGCGCCAGGCGGACCACTGGCGCTTGACGCATGGACGGATGGATGGGACTGAAAGGCGAATTAGTAGTTCCCGCTTCTCGGGTTCGAAAAGTTCGAAGCCACGCATCCCCTGTGACGTAGAGCTTGCTCGGCGACATGGACGGATGAATGGTTTGGAAGGTGAATTAGTAGAGCTCCCCTTCCTTGGGGGTGGGGACTTGAAAGTTCAATGAATGGTAAGGTGTGGGGGGGAAGGCCGCTGAAGGTTGTCTGGGAGCTGGACTACTGCCAAATCGGATGATAGTGGAGCAAACTCCGATTTGCCGCTACCGGGTGTTGAGGCCGGTGGCGGGAAATGGAGAGACAGCCCTAGATCGGATGATGGTGGGAGTCGGACGGCTGCTAGACACTCCCGAGGTGGCTGACCCACTCACTAGCTCAGTGAATGCATGATACGGTATCTGGGAACTGGACTGCCGCCAAATCGGATGATAGTGGAGTAACTCCGATTCGCCGCAACCGGGGTTGAGACCGGTGGCGGGGAACGGAGAGACAGCTCTAGATCGGATGATGGTGGGGGTTGGACGGCTGCTAGACACTCACAGACTGACTGACTAAATAATGATTAAGAACAGAAAGAGGTGGCGTGTTTGTATGGTGTTCGTGGTGTTCTTACATACTATGTTTCTGTTTTTATTTATCTCTTATTATTATAGAACATAGGATAACATGAAGGGCGTAGGTGTGTACATCTGTGTTTTCTGAGTGGGTAAAGTATATATATTGTGCATGTAGTCTAATAAACATATCTATGTTTGTCACACGAGATGTATTTTCGCTGTGGGCAGTGTATGGACACGTCACGAGATATAATTAGGGGAAGGACAGACATTTAGATTTGTGAGAGTGGCGAATTAGTAGGGTCTCGGCCCGAAAGTTCAAATCCATACGTCCCCTGTGGTGTGGAGCGCCAGATTTACTTGGCGCCCGACAGCATAGACGGATGAATGGACTGTAAGGTGAACTAGTAGAGCTCGTTCCCTCACGGGCTTGAAAATTCAATGAATGAATGGTTCTTGTTACTGTTTAGAGCTTAGGGAACAAACGGACAGACGGACAGACAATGGGAAATATGAAACGCAAGAATGGTGAACTGTAAGAATGGCGAATTAGTAGGGCCTCGGCCCGAAAGTTCTAATCCATACAGCCCCCGTGAACGAAGAGCGCCAGGCGGACCACTGGCGCTTGACGCATGGACGGATGGATGGGACTGAAAGGCGAATTAGTAGTTCCCGCTTCTCGGGTTCGAAAAGTTCGAAGCCACGCATCCCCTGTGACGTAGAGCTACGCTCGGCGACATGGACGGATGAATGGCTTGGAAGGTGAATTAGTAGAGCTCCCCTTCCTTTGGGGTGGGGACTTGAAAGTTCAATGAATGGAAAGGTGTGGGGGGGAAGGCCGCTGAAGGTTGTCTGGGAGCTGGACTGCTGCCAAATCGGATGATAGTGGAGCAAACTCCGATTTGCCGCTACCGGGTGTTGAGGCCGGTGGCGGGAAATGGAGGGACAGCCCTAGATCGGAGGATGGTGGGAGTCGGACGGCTGCTAGACACTCCCGAGGTGGCTGACCCACTCACTAGCTCAGTGAATGCATGATACGGTATCTGGGAACTGGACTGCCGCCAAATCGGATGATAGTGGAGTAACTCCGATTCGCCGCAACCGGGGTTGAGACCGGTGGCGGGGAACGGAGGGACAGCTCTAGATCGGATGATGGTGGGGGTCGGACGGCTGCTAGACACTCACAGACTGACTGACTAAATAATGATTAAGAACAGAAAGAGGTGGCGTGTTTGTATGGTGTTCGTGGTGTTTTTACATACTATGTCTCTGTTTTATTTATCTCTTATTATTATAGAACATAGGATTACATGAAGGGCGTAGGTGTGTACATCTGTGTTTTTTGAGTGGGTAAAGTATATATACTGTGCATGTAGTCTAATAAACATATCTATGTTTGTCACGCGAGGTGTATTTTCGCTGTGGGCAGTGTATGGACACGTCACGAGATATAATTAGGGGAAGGACAGACATTTAGATTTGTGAGAGTGGCGAATTAGTAGGGCCTCGGCCCGAAAGTTCAAATCCATACATCCCCTGTGGTGTAGTGCGCCAGATCTACTTGGCGCCCGACAGCATAGACGGATGAATGGACTGTAAGGTGAACTAGTAGAGCTCGTCCCCTCACGGGCTTGAAAATTCAATGAATGAATGGTTCTTGTTACTGTTTAGAGCTTAGGGAACAAACGGACAGACGGACAGACAATGGGAAATATGAAACGCAAGAATGGTGAACTGTAAGAATGGCGAATTAGTAGGGCCTCGGCCCGAAAGTTCTAATCCATACAGCCCCCGTGAACGAAGAGCGCCAGGCGGACCACTGGCGCTTGACGCATGGATGGATGGATGGGACTGAAAGGCGAATTAGTAGTTCCCGCTTCTCGGGTTCGAAAAGTTCGAAGCCACGCATCCCCTGTGACGTAGAGCTACGCTCGGCGACATGGACGGATGAATGGTTTGGAAGGTGAATTAGTAGAGCTCCCCTTCCTTGGGGGTGGGGACTTGAAAGTTCAATGAATGGAAAGGTGTGGGGGGGAAGGCCGCTGAAGGTTGTCTGGGAGCTGGACTGCTGCCAAATCGGATGATAGTGGAGCAAACTCCGATTTGCCGCTACCGGGTGTTGAGGCCGGTGGCGGGAAATGGAGAGACAGCCCTAGATCGGATGATGGTGGGAGTCGGACGGCTGCTAGACACTCCCGAGGTGGCTGACCCACTCACTAGCTCAGTGAATGCATGATACGGTATCTGGGAACTGGACTGCCGCCAAATCGGATGATAGTGGAGTAACTCCGATTCGCCGCAACCGGGGTTGAGAACGGTGGCGTGGAACGGAGGGACAGCTCTAGATCGGATGATGGTGGGGGTTGGACGGCTGCTAGACACTCACAGACTGACTGACTAAATAATGATTAAGAACAGAAAGAGGTGGCGTGTTTGTATGGTGTTCGTGGTGTTCTTACATACTATGTTTCTGTTTTATTTATCTCTTATTATTATAGAACATAGGATTACATGAAGGGCGTAGGTGTGTACATCTGTGTTTTCTGAGTGGGTAAAGTATATATATTGTGCATGTAGTCTAATAAACATATCTATGTTTGTCACACGAGATGTATTTTCGCTGTGGGCAGTGTATGGACACGTCACGAGATATAATTAGGGGAAGGACAGACATTTAGATTTGTGAGAGTGGCGAATTAGTAGGGTCTCGGCCCGAAAGTTCAAATCCATACGTCCCCTGTGGTGTGGAGCGCCAGATTTACTTGGCGCCCGACAGCATAGACGGATGAATGGACTGTAAGGTGAACTAGTAGAGCTCGTTCCCTCACGGGCTTGAAAATTCAATGAATGAATGGTTCTTGTTACTGTTTAGAGCTTAGGGAACAAACGGACAGACGGACAGACAATGGGAAATATGAAACGCAAGAATGGTGAACTGTAAGAATGGCGAATTAGTAGGGCCTCGGCCCGAAAGTTCTAATTCATGCATCCCCTGTGACGAAAAGCGCCAGCTGCCACTGGTGCTGGACGACATGGACGGATGGATGGGACTGAAAGGCGAATTAGTAGTTCCCGCTTCTCGGGTTCGAAAAGTTCGAAGCCACGCATCCCCTGTGACGTAGAGCTACGCTCGGCGACATGGACGGATGAATGGTTTGGAAGGTGAATTAGTAGAGCTCCCCTTCCTTCGGGGTGGGGACTTGAAAGTTCAATGAATGGAAAGGTGTGGGGGGGAAGGCCGCTAAAGGTTGTCTGGGTGCTGGACTACTGCCAAATCGGATGATAGTGGAGCAAACTCCGATTTGCTGCTACCGGGTGTTGAGGCCGGTGGCGGGAAATGGAGGGACAGCCCTAGATCGGATGATGGTGGGAGTCGGACGGCTGCTGGACACTTCCGAGGTGGCTGACCCACTCACTAGCTCAGTGAATGCATGATACGGTATCTGGGAACTGGACTGCCGCCAAATCGGATGATAGTGGAGTAACTCCGATTCGCCGCAACCGGGGCTGAGACCGGTGGCGGGGAACGGAGGGACAGCTCTAGATCGGATGATGGTGGGGGTCGGACGGCTGCTAGACACTCACAGACTGACTGACTTAATAATGATTAAGAACAGAAAGAAGTGGCGTGTTTGTATGGTGTTCGTGGTGTTCCTATTTATCTCATAATATTATAGAACACAGGATTACATGAATGGGTGTAGGTAAAACTATATATACTGTGCATGTAGTGTAATAAACATACCTATGTATGTCACATGAGGTGTATTTCGATGTGGGCAGTGTATGGACACGTCACGAGATAGAATTAGGGGAAGGACAGACATTTAGGTTTGTGAGAGTGGTGAATTAGTAGGGTCTCGGCCCGAAAGTTCAAATCCATACATCCCCTGTGGCGAAGAGCGCCAGATTTACTTGACGCCCGACGGCATAGACGGATGAATGGACTGTAAGGTGAATTAGTAGAGCTCGTCCCCTCACGGGCTTGAAAATTCAATGAATGAATGGTTCTTGTTACTGTTTAGAGCTTAGGGAACAAACGGACAGACGGACAGACAATGGGAAATATGAAACGCAAGAATGGTGAACTGTAAGAATGGCGAATTAGTAGGGCCTCGGCCCGAAAGTTCTTATCCATACAGCCCCCGTGAACGAAGAGCGCCAGGCAGGGACCACTGGCGCTTGACGCATGGACGGATGGATGGGACTGAAAGGCGAATTAGTAGTTCCCGCTTCTCGGGTTCGAAAGTTCGAAGCCACGCATCCCCTGTGACGTAGAGCTACGCTCGGCGACATGGACGGATGAATGGATTGGAAGGTGAATTAGTAGAGCTCCCCTTCCTTCGGGGTGGGGACTTGAAAGTTCAATGAATGGAAAGGTGTTGGGGGAAGGCCGCTGAAGGTTGTCTGGGAACTGGACTGCTGCCAAATCGGATGATAGTGGAGCAAACTCCGATTTGCCGCTACCGGGTGTTGAGGCCGGTGACGGGAAATGGAGGGACAGCTCTAGATCGGATGATGGTGGGAGTCGGACGGCTGCTAGACACTCCCGAGGTGACTGACCCACTCCCTAGCGCAGTGAATGCATGATACGGTATCTGGGAACTGGACTGCCGCCAAATCGGATGATAGTGGAGTAACTCCGATTCGCCGCAACCGGGGTTGAGACCGGTGGCGGGGAACGGAGGGATAGCTCTAGATCGGATGATGGTGGGGGTTGGACGGCTGCTAGACACTCACAGACTGACTGACTTAATAATGATTAAGAACAAAAGAAGTGGTGTGTTTGTATGGTGTTCGTGGTGTTTTGCATACTATATTTCTATTTTATTTATCTCATACTATTCTAGAACATAGGATTACAGGAAGGGGCGTAGGTGTGTACATCTGTGTTTTCTGAGTGGGTAAAGTATATATACTGTGCATGTAGTCTAATAAACATATCTATGTTTGTCACACGAGATGTATTTTCGCTGTGGGCAGTGTATGGACACGTCACGAGATATAATTAGGGGAAGGACAGACATTTAGATTTGTGAGAGTGGCGAATTAGTAGGGTCTCGGCCCGAAAGTTCAAATCCATACATCCCCTGTGGTGTGGAGCGCCAGATTTACTTGGCGCCCGACAGCATAGACGGATGAATGGACTGTAAGGTGAACTAGTAGAGCTCGTTCCCTCACGGGCTTGAAAATTCAATGAATGAATGGTTCTTGTTACTGCTTAGAGCTTAGGGAACAAACGGACAGACGGACAGACAATGGGAAATATGAAACGCAAGAATGGTGAACTGTAAGAATGGCGAATTAGTAGGGCCTCGGCCCGAAAGTTCTAATCCATACATCCCCCGTGAACGAAGAGCGCCAGGCGGACCACTGGCGCTTGACGCATGGACGGATGGATGGGACCGAAAGGCGAATTAGTAGTTCCCGCTTCTCGGGTTCGAAAAGTTCGAAGCCACGCATCCCCTGTGACGTAGAGCTACGCTCGGCGACATGGACGGATGAATGGTTTGGAAGGTGAATTAGTAGAGCTCCCCTTCCTTTGGGGTGGGGACTTGAAAGTTCAATGAATGAAAAGGTGTGGGAGGGAAGGCCGCTGAAGGTTGTCTGGGAGCTGGACTGCTGCCAAATCGGATGATAGTGGAGCAAACTCCGATTTGCCGCTACCGGGTGTTGAGGCCGGTGGCGGGAAATGGAGGGACAGCCCTAGATCGGATGATGGTGGGAGTCGGACGGCTGCTAGACACTCCCGAGGTGGCTGACCCACTCACTAGCTCAGTGAATGTATGATACGGTATCTGGGAACTGGACTGCCGCCAAATCGGATGATAGTGGAGTAACTCCGATTCGCCGCAACCGGGGTTGAGACCGGTGGCGGGGAACGGAGGGACAGCTCTAGATCGGATGATGGTGGGGGTCGGACGGCTACTAGACACTCACAGACTGACTGACTAAATAATGATTAAGAACAGAAAGAGGTGGCGTGTTTGTATGGTGTTCGTGGTATTTTGCATACTATATTTCTATTTTATTTATCTCATACTATTCTAGAACATAGGATTACAGGAAGGGGCGTAGGTGTGTACATCTGTGTTTTCTGAGTGGGTAAAGTGTATATACTGTGCATGTAGTCTAATAAACATATCTATGTTTGTCACACGAGATGAATGGACTGGAAGGTGAATTAGTAGAGATCCCCTTCCTTTAGGGTGGGGACTTGAAAGTTCAATGAATGGAAAGGGGTGGGGGGAAGGCCGCTGAAGGTTGTCTGGGAACTGGACTGCTGCCAAATCGGATGATAGTGGAGCAAACTCCGATTTGCCGCTACCGGGTGTTGAGGCCGGTGGCGGGAAATGGAGGGACAGCTCTAGATCGGATGATGGTGGGAGTCGGACGGCTGCTAGACACTCCCGAGGTGGCTGACCCACTCACTAGCGCAGTGAATGCATGATACGGTATCTGGGAACTGGACTGCCGCCAAATCGGACGATAGTGGAGTAACTCCGATTCGCCGCAACCGGGGTTGAGACCGGTGGCGGGGAACGGAGGGACAGCTCTAGATCGGATGATGGTGGGGGTCGGACGGCTGCTAGACACTCACAGACTGACCGACTAAATAATGATTAAGAACAGAAAGAGGTGGCGTGTTTGTATTTTATTTGTGGTACTTACTTAATGTATCACTATATTACCTGGCGAGGGCATCTCATTGATAAGGGCTGTGGCAAATGAGTATAACTCTGTGGTTGTGGTCGAGAGTGGACTTGTGACTGGGCTCAACCCGGACATGTGACTGCGATCGAATGCGTGATGGCGAGTACAACCCCCCTCGCACTTTTGAAGGGGACTACGAGTCATTTGGTGGATTGTTAGAAAGTTTACTAATTCCGTTGGAGAGGGTCCTCCCTTGCCGATGGTTGCGGTGAATGAGTATAACGGATCACTGTGGTTGTTGTCGAGAGTGGACTTGTGACTGGGGCAACCCGGACATGAGACTGCGATCGAGTGCGTGATTGTGCCTTCCTCTGAGGGGGGGAGGGTGCGAGAACGAGTCATCTAGTGGGTTGTTAGAAAGTTCACTGAAGTGAATGAGTATAGCAGCTAGCTGGGGTCGAGAGTGGACTTGTGACTGGGGCAACCCGGACATGAGACCGCGATCGTATGCGTGATTGCGCCTTCCTCTGAGGGGGGGAGGGTGCGAGAACGAGTCTTATAGTGGATTGTTGGAAAGTTTACCAACTCCGTTGGCGAGGGCAAACCCCCCCCCCCCCTTGCCGATGGATGCGGTGAATGAGTACAACATACTGCTACTGTGGTATGTCCGAAAGTTCACTGTTTCAGACGACAGGTAACTGACGTTTGCGGTGGATTAGTAGGAATGGCGGAAAGTAGGAATTAGTAAGGGCTCTGCGGGGGGCGGGGACGAGCGGCGCACCGAACCGGCACTACTCGCTCCCTGCGGCTGCTCTGAAAGTTCCGAAATCACAAGTTATGGACGAGTACCACTGCCGAAAGGCGGTGCGAAAGAGACCCCATTTAACCCGGGGGAGATGCTGACTCCTACCGGGCGCGTCCCCAGGTGGCGGATGGGGGAACGCCACTCGCTCTTGCGCTCGGAGCGGGTGGTACCAGAGCAATCTGGCGCGGACCAACAGCAAGGGGGGGGGGCACGTTGGGGGGTGATTCTCCTACCCTCCGGGGTTCGTTGGGGGATGCGTTGGGTGGGGGTCCTCCTCCCTTCGGTGCCATTGGGTGGGGTTTATAGGTCTCGTTGAGGGGTGTTTCCTCCTTCCTCCGGGGTTCGTAAGGGGATGCGTTGGGGGGGGGTCCTCTTCTCTTCGAGGCCTAGGGTAGGGAGACCGCGGGGGGAGAGGAGTGCCGGTATTGCGGTGCGCCGCTCGCCCTATCCCCCGCGGCCTGACGTGGCCGCCAGCGTTAGATGGCGGAGGCGGTGGGGCTGCAGAGGAAGAGGAGACTCGGTATTACGGTGCGCCGTTCTCCCTGTCCTCTGCAGCCGTTTGGTAGTGGTAGCCCACTTCGGTGGGCGGTGTTTTGGGGTTTGGTCGGGGCCGCTCCGGGTACTTCTCTGCTGTTATCAGAGTGGACTGGGAGCGGCCCCGCCGGTGGGGGCCTTTGGTGGCCATTCTGGTGGGGTGGGTCGCGGGGGACAGGGAGTGTCGGCGTTGTCGCATCCTTGCCCCCTGCGGTCCTTTTGGGGTAGTGTGCCCAACCTGTTGGGCGGGAGGTTTTAGGTGCCTAGGGTTCTGCGCTTAGTAGGATCTTAGGCACCGCTTATTTTTGCAGGGGCCCACTTGTGGGCGGCGTTTAGGTTCGCACCGGGGACTCTTTGGCCAGTGGGTGGTCGGGGAGGACTCGGTGCTGGTGGGGCTGGGCTGCGGGGGGCGGGTGGAATTCACAATTCTCCCCGCCCTCTGTGGTCTAGTTCAGGCGGGGGAGGGGGAGTGTCGGCGTTGCCGCATCCTCTTCTCCTGCTGTCGCGGTTTCAGGGCTGTTCCGGGAACTCTCTGGCCTGTGGATGGTCGGGGTGGACTTCGGAGCAGTCCTTTGTGGTTGTAAATTCTTCCCATATTGAGGCTGCCCTTTTCAGGGCGGCCTCATGTTGGTGGCTTCGGCCAACCGTCGGGACGTCGCGGTTGTATGCGAAAGCGATCCCGTGGCGTCCCATTCATGGCGGCAGGGGTTTGGGAGTTGGGTTTTAGTGGGTATGCCGGATGCGTCCGGAGAGTCACCACATAACCCCCAGGGGCTTAAGTCGGGGGTACCCGTAACAGGGTTTCCCAACTATAAAAAAAAAAAAAAAAAAAGGTTAGGTTAGGTTAGGTTAGGTTAGGTTAGGTTAGGTTAGGTTAGGTTAGGTTAGGTTAGGTTAGGTTAGGTTAGGTTAGGTTAGGTTAGGTTAGGTTAGGTTAGGTTAGGTTAGGTTAGGTTAGGTTAGGTTAGGTTAGGTTAGGTTAGGTTAGGTTAGGTTAGGTTAGGTTAGGTTAGGTTAGGTTAGGTTAGGTTAGGTTAGGTTAGGTTAGGTTAGGTTAGGTTAGGTTAGGTTAGGTTAGGTTAGGTTAGGTTAGGTTAGGTTAGGTTAGGTTAGGTTAGGTTAGGTTAGGTTAGGTTAGGTTAGGTTAGGTTAGGTTAGGTTAGGTTAGGTTAGGTTAGGTTAGGTTAGGTTAGGTTAGGTTAGGTTAGGTTAGGTTAGGTTAGGTTAGGTTAGGTTAGGTTAGGTTAGGTTAGGTTAGGTTAGGTTAGGTTAGGTTAGGTTAGGTTAGGTTAGGTTAGGTTAGGTTAGGTTAGGTTAGGTTAGGTTAGGTTAGGTTAGGTTAGGTTAGGTTAGGTTAGGTTAGGTTAGGTTAGGTTAGGTTAGGTTAGGTTAGGTTAGGTTAGGTTAGGTTAGGTTAGGTTAGGTTAGGTTAGGTTAGGTTAGGTTAGGTTAGGTTAGGTTAGGTTAGGTTAGGTTAGGTTAGGTTAGGTTAGGTTAGGTTAGGTTAGGTTAGGTTAGGTTAGGTTAGGTTAGGTTAGGTTAGGTTAGGTTAGGTTAGGTTAGGTTAGGTTAGGTTAGGTTAGGTTAGGTTAGGTTAGGTTAGGTTAGGTTAGGTTAGGTTAGGTTAGGTTAGGTTAGGTTAGGTTAGGTTAGGTTAGGTTAGGTTAGGTTAGGTTAGGTTAGGTTAGGTTAGGTTAGGTTAGGTTTTTTTTTTTTTTTTTTTTTTTTTTTTTATGTCCCTTCTTTAATAAGAGACGACCGATTTCCCCGAACGAGTAAGTGTCCAGGACCTTTTTTACAATTTTAATTTATTACAAGTAGTTGTTTTAAAAACCTGAGGGGTTTTTATATTTTCTGCTAATTTTCTTACAATTTGTTACTACTTTTACAATATATCTAATTTCGAAGTGAATATTTGCATGCTATAATTTGTACATTTCTATTATTTATAGTGAATGCCTTTAGTTAACATATTTATTTACTATTTGTATCGCGTACAATATTTATTTTTATTCCATTTTAAATTTTTAAGTAATATAATATGTATATAATATTAACAGCTAATTCTTTGTTTCAGTGCTTACAGTGTTATTTTGTATATGACATTTTTAATTGGTAACAGTTCGATTAAGCTAGTACACTGATAATGGTAAATTTTACAATTATTTAACATTTACATATGTTAATTGTAAGTGGAGCAAACTTATTTATTATTACATGTTTTCTTTTTCAGAGTTTTATTTTCCAATATTTATTTGAGGTTGATAATACTCATACTATTTCAATTTATATTATTTAATTGGAAACAAGGTATATACTATTTTACATAGTTACTATTTTATAGTGCCATATGTTATCTTAGATGAACATATGTCTATTATTACAAAGCTAACATTAAGAAGTAATTATACTATATCTAATTTTACATATCATATATTAATCATAATATATATATGTATATTTTTCTTACACTAGGTTATTTATTGCTATTTCGTACTGTTTACTTTTTTGGGTTTTTTTTTTTTTTTTTTTTTTTTTTTTTTTTTTTTTTTTTTTTTTTTTTTTTTTCCCAGTACTTGCTTTTTTACTATATTATACTTATTACTATGCTTAGTGCTAGGATGTTTGTGGTATAATGTGATATGAGATGTGTGTGAATGGTTGTATGTTGAATTCGGATAAGTTGTTTAGATAGCTTTTCCGACTTTGCGACTTAGATTTAAGTTCACTTAGATCTCGTGTATCATCATGATACCGCTGCGCTTATTGAGTCTGATGCTGGCTTCTTTGGTGCTAACAATATGCTACGCTAGATCTAGCGAGCGCGTCCCACTTTTGTCTGATTGGACATCTAGTGTCGAATGCGTTGTGGGCGACCTCGCTCAATTTTGCGTGCTGGCAATTTTTGCAGGTGGGATCTTCTCCTGTTGTTTTGCCTGGGCACTGACTGCTCAGATGTGGCCCGGCACAGTGGCTGCACAGGTCGGTGGTTTCTGTGCACCACTTTTTGCCATGGCCAAATGCTAGACACCGAGAACATTGTACCAGCGGTGAAAGATCGAAGACCGGCACGCGCTGAATATCGACGTAGATTTTTCCTGCTGTAGTTAGTCTTTTCCATAATATTGGAGAGACTTGCAGGACTACGTGAGTCTCTTGCGGATTTCGTGCCCTTCGTCTGTGCCGCGTTTTTATCCGATATTCTTCATCAGGTATACCTTGTATTAGGTCTTCGTTCTGTATTTTTATGGCATTTATTATATCCTCATCCGTGTTACCTTTGTTTACGTTGCGTATGATTATCAATGGGTCTTTGTTTTCTTTCACTTCAATTTTGAATTTTTCCTTCCCTAAAGCTTTCTTGATAATTTCAAAATGTTCTTCATTTTCGCTTCCGATCAGTACTTTTTGGTCTTTGACTTTTCTGAACTTCGAAATCTGCAAACCAGTCTCCTTTGCCTTTAGCACTTTTTTGACCTTATTTGTTACGTCTTCGCTTGTGTCCTCTACCTTGTCTGTACCTACAAGCAGGCAGTGGGTAGGTTTTTGCAGCTTTATTGCTGCCATCTCGGCATAAGTTGGTTTCGCAGTGTCCTGTGTTTGGCTTACTGGTGTTGGTCTGGTTTTCAGTTCCCGAAGCTCCTCCCTCAGGCTTCCAATTTCCTCTTTTGTGCTTACCATTGTAGAATTTTGGACTTCGATGTCGTCAGTTAGTTTGGTCAAATTTCTGTTTAGTGTCATAATATGTTCATCGTTGGTTACAGTTTGGCTCTCAACGTCGGTTAATTTCTTTGCAGTTAATATGTAGTTTTTATCTTCTTTGTCTCCCAGGTTCTTAATTTCATTTATTATGTCCTTATTCTTTTCTGCATGGAGTCCCAAAGCCTCCATGTACTGATCACCGATGTCCTTGATTCTACTGTCGATCTTCTTGTAATAGTCCTCTAATTGGGGTTTTATATTCTTCACGTCCTGTTTTAATTGTTCGCACGAACTACACCTGTCTACTGTCTTTTCTATTATCTTGTGTCTATCTCGTTTTAACTGTTGTATTTCCTCTCTTGCTTCTTCCATCTCTGCGTCCATTTCTATTAGACACTGGACGACCTTGTGGATTGTGTCTCTTAGAGCATCGGTTTTTTCGGTGATGGTGTCTTTAATGCTGCGTTTTATGTTTCCCGAGATGCTCAGTTGGAATTTTATGGCTTGTACGTGTTTTCCAGTTGCCTCAAAGATCTTTCTATAGGTACATGGTTGTGATTCTGGACGCGGAGATGTCTGTGGTGATGTAGGGGATGTCTCTGTAGGTGTTTGTGTCTCTGTAGGTGTTTGTTTGTGTGTCTGTGATGTAGACGGTTTCGTGTTTTTGGGAGTGCGAAACATCTTGGAGGGGTCGGTCTACGTCAAGTGTAAAGTGTGTAAAGTATACAAATTTAAGTTGGGTGTATGGGGCCCAACAGTCTATTTAAGTTACCTTAATTATATTATATAAAGTAATTTAACTTATAAAATAATTAAACTAGTCTAAAACCTAATTATTTAAAAACTAATTTTTTATATACAGGTCTGGGAGACCTAACACTGTATGGGGGTGTTAGGTCTTGTTGAGCCCTTTCAAAAGAACCCAAACACTAGGTATCTGCTTCTAAAATTGGCTAAGTTATGAAGGTTTTTAATTTAAGGGTTTCTGTAGGGGTTGTTTTTAGCAAATTTTAAATTTTTAATTCTGAATATGCGTTAATTATGAATGCTTTATAATATATATTTTTTCCGAAAAAATTTTTGGAGTACTTTTTCCAAAAAGGGGGTTTTTTATGATTTATAGCAAGGGGGGTGAATTTAAAAATCAAATTTTTAGTAGGTTACCTTCAGTATTCTAAGACCTACAACTGGATTCCTATTTTGTCAAAATCGGTTAAATAGTTTCGGAGATATTTGGGTTTTTGTCTGGGGGGAAGGGGTAAAAATTTTTTGGGGGGGGGAGGGGGGGTGAAATGCTGGAAATTGGATGAGGGATGCTGTCACCAAATTTGAAATTTTTGGGAAAATAGTGGGGGGGGGTCAAATGGGGGGTATACACTCAGACAAAAACACAATTTTTGAAAATGCAATAAAATAAAAATTTAAAATTTTTCCAAATTTTTGGGTCGCGGGTTCGATGCCCAACCCAGTCCTGTACCTATATATATCATAAAAAGTAGTATTTTTAAAGTCTAAACTTAATCTAATGTAAATCTAAAATTTTTAAAATTAAAATTTTCTAAGTCCCGTTCATACCAAAAATAGAATAAAAATTCTATGTCCACAAGGTTCAAGATATGTTTAAAAATATATTAAATATTTGAGTGTAAAAACCACTCGGTCTTGACAGTTTTTTAATTATCAAAATTTTAATCTAAAAATATATTAAAGTCAATAAGGTTCAATTTGTGATAGTTTTAAATTTATATTAATAAAATATTCTAAATAGCAATTTCGACTCGCTCTTAGCCAAATGTTCTGGAAGGTTCGAGACTATTCGAGATGTTTCTCGATCAAATAGAAAATTTTAATTTAAAATTAATATTAAATATACAATCCCGCTCTGTCTTGGCAGTTGTTTACTACGAATAGGCTCCGCCCATCTACTAATATAAAATGAGATCGGACATTTTTTGTTCGTTGAAATTTAAATTAATTATTTTTATATGAAATTTTGAAGTTTAAGTATTTTTATTAATCTAAAATTTATTTATTTATATTTACTAGTATTTATTTATATAATGCAATGTCTAATTCTAAGTTTTTGGAAAATTTTTTAAAAATTTAAATTTTTGAAAATTGATTTACACTATGAAAATGAAAATTTTTACTATGCTAATTTTTGAGATTAATTTTGACTACTTATTATTAATAGGATTCGCTATTTAGTTTACTATTTTTGAAAAGTTTTCCAATTTAGTACTAAAAAAAATTTATGTAATTTTAATTTTCAACGTACAAACAACTTCACGAACACAATTTTATATATAGAAAATATATTAAATCTACGTAATCTAACTTAACATATATTTTTACATGTAAATTTACCTTATTATATTAAAAATCTAATATCTTCAGATCCCCTGCACGGATTTTCATTCTGTTTTCTGATCCTTGGAGCTGATGAAATGCTGCGTTAAGTGTAATAAATTCCGGGTGGGGTCGTAGATCTTGATGAGAAGATACTAGGCACCAAACTTAGGTCACAAATTTTTCAATTTTGCAGATTGAATATCTCCGGAACCAGCGGAGATATGTTAATGGGATTTCGTTATTCTTTATCCTTGCAATCAGGGCTTTCTCTGGATGCTAGTCACGACTTTCTAATTTGCTCGACTGAGAAAAAAGCAATTTAGTCAATATTGTTTTTTTGACGATTTAAGTGTCTAAACGTTGTCGAAAAAATCTGAATTTTTCGTCAGATGTGGAGGTCACTGAGCACTTCACTACCCACTAATAAAAAGTGGGGGTCATAGATCTATTTCGAGCAGCGTTCACTAAAAACTGTCACTGACACTTGAAAAATCCTATTTTTTTGGCCAAAAAAGGTCCAAAACGTGCGAATTTAAAATTTTTAAATAGCGCACGATGTTAAGCGTCACTTTCCACTTCGAATAAGTCACTTTTCACGTCAATCCAAGTGACTTTTTCCACTTTTAGCGAATTTAATCGTAACTTTGCAACCGTTTGAGCTAGCGGAGCGCGGTTTCCGGCGTTGGAACGCGTGCGCTCGCCTCCGCAGCTCGAGCGGGACTGGGTTAGGTTAGGTTAGGTTAGGTTAGGTTAGGTTAGGTTAGGTTAGGTTAGGTTAGGTTAGGTTAGGTTAGGTTAGGTTAGGTTAGGTTAGGTTAGGTTAGGTTAGGTTAGGTTAGGTTAGGTTAGGTTAGGTTAGGTTAGGTTAGGTTAGGTTAGGTTAGGTTAGGTTAGGTTAGGTTAGGTTAGGTTAGGTTAGGTTAGGTTAGGTTAGGTTAGGTTAGGTTAGGTTAGGTTAGGTTAGGTTAGGTTAGGTTAGGTTAGGTTAGGTTAGGTTAGGTTAGGTTAGGTTAGGTTAGGTTAGGTTAGGTTAGGTTAGGTTAGGTTAGGTTAGGTTAGGTTAGGTTAGGTTAGGTTAGGTTAGGTTAGGTTAGGTTAGGTTAGGTTAGGTTAGGTTAGGTTAGGTTAGGTTAGGTTAGGTTAGGTTAGGTTAGGTTAGGTTAGGTTAGGTTAGGTTAGGTTAGGTTAGGTTAGGTTAGGTTAGGTTAGGTTAGGTTAGGTTAGGTTAGGTTAGGTTAGGTTAGGTTAGGTTAGGTTAGGTTAGGTTAGGTTAGGTTAGGTTAGGTTAGGTTAGGTTAGGTTAGGTTAGGTTAGGTTAGGTTAGGTTAGGTTAGGTTAGGTTAGGTTAGGTTAGGTTAGGTTAGGTTAGGTTAGGTTAGGTTAGGTTAGGTTAGGTTAGGTTAGGTTAGGTTAGGTTAGGTTAGGTTAGGTTAGGTTAGGTTAGGTTAGGTTAGGTTAGGTTAGGTTAGGTTAGGTTAGGTTAGGTTAGGTTAGGTTAGGTTAGGTTAGGTTAGGTTAGGTTAGGTTAGGTTAGGTTAGGTTAGGTTAGGTTAGGTTAGGTTAGGTTAGGTTAGGTTAGGTTAGGTTAGGTTAGGTTAGGTTAGGTTAGGTTAGGTTAGGTTAGGTTAGGTTAGGTTAGGTTAGGTTAGGTTAGGTTAGGTTAGGTTAGGTTAGGTTAGGTTAGGTTAGGTTAGGTTAGGTTAGGTTAGGTTAGGTTAGGTTAGGTTAGGTTAGGTTAGGTTAGGTTAGGTTAGGTTAGGTTAGGTTAGGTTAGGTTAGGTTAGGTTAGGTTAGGTTAGGTTAGGTTAGGTTAGGTTAGGTTAGGTTAGGTTAGGTTAGGTTAGGTTAGGTTAGGTTAGGTTAGGTTAGGTTAGGTTAGGTTAGGTTAGGTTAGGTTAGGTTAGGTTAGGTTAGGTTAGGTTAGGTTAGGTTAGGTTAGGTTAGGTTAGGTTAGGTTAGGTTAGGTTAGGTTAGGTTAGGTTAGGTTAGGTTAGGTTAGGTTAGGTTAGGTTAGGTTAGGTTAGGTTAGGTTAGGTTAGGTTAGGTTAGGTTAGGTTAGGTTAGGTTAGGTTAGGTTAGGTTAGGTTAGGTTAGGTTAGGTTAGGTTAGGTTAGGTTAGGTTAGGTTAGGTTAGGTTAGGTTAGGTTAGGTTAGGTTAGGTTAGGTTAGGTTAGGTTAGGTTAGGTTAGGTTAGGTTAGGTTAGGTTAGGTTAGGTTAGGTTAGGTTAGGTTAGGTTAGGTTAGGTTAGGTTAGGTTAGGTTAGGTTAGGTTAGGTTAGGTTAGGTTAGGTTAGGTTAGGTTAGGTTAGGTTAGGTTAGGTTAGGTTAGGTTAGGTTAGGTTAGGTTAGGTTAGGTTAGGTTAGGTTAGGTTAGGTTAGGTTAGGTTAGGTTAGGTTAGGTTAGGTTAGGTTAGGTTAGGTTAGGTTAGGTTAGGTTAGGTTAGGTTAGGTTAGGTTAGGTTAGGTTAGGTTAGGTTAGGTTAGGTTAGGTTAGGTTAGGTTAGGTTAGGTTAGGTTAGGTTAGGTTAGGTTAGGTTAGGTTAGGTTAGGTTAGGTTAGGTTAGGTTAGGTTAGGTTAGGTTAGGTTAGGTTAGGTTAGGTTAGGTTAGGTTAGGTTAGGTTAGGTTAGGTTAGGTTAGGTTAGGTTAGGTTAGGTTAGGTTAGGTTAGGTTAGGTTAGGTTAGGTTAGGTTAGGTTAGGTTAGGTTAGGTTAGGTTAGGTTAGGTTAGGTTAGGTTAGGTTAGGTTAGGTTAGGTTAGGTTAGGTTAGGTTAGGTTAGGTTAGGTTAGGTTAGGTTAGGTTAGGTTAGGTTAGGTTAGGTTAGGTTAGGTTAGGTTAGGTTAGGTTAGGTTAGGTTAGGTTAGGTTAGGTTAGGTTAGGTTAGGTTAGGTTAGGTTAGGTTAGGTTAGGTTAGGTTAGGTTAGGTTAGGTTAGGTTAGGTTAGGTTAGGTTAGGTTAGGTTAGGTTAGGTTAGGTTAGGTTAGGTTAGGTTAGGTTAGGTTAGGTTAGGTTAGGTTAGGTTAGGTTAGGTTAGGTTAGGTTAGGTTAGGTTAGGTTAGGTTAGGTTAGGTTAGGTTAGGTTAGGTTAGGTTAGGTTAGGTTAGGTTAGGTTAGGTTAGGTTAGGTTAGGTTAGGTTAGGTTAGGTTAGGTTAGGTTAGGTTAGGTTAGGTTAGGTTAGGTTAGGTTAGGTTAGGTTAGGTTAGGTTAGGTTAGGTTAGGTTAGGTTAGGTTAGGTTAGGTTAGGTTAGGTTAGGTTAGGTTAGGTTAGGTTAGGTTAGGTTAGGTTAGGTTAGGTTAGGTTAGGTTAGGTTAGGTTAGGTTAGGTTAGGTTAGGTTAGGTTAGGTTAGGTTAGGTTAGGTTAGGTTAGGTTAGGTTAGGTTAGGTTAGGTTAGGTTAGGTTAGGTTAGGTTAGGTTAGGTTAGGTTAGGTTAGGTTAGGTTAGGTTAGGTTAGGTTAGGTTAGGTTAGGTTAGGTTAGGTTAGGTTAGGTTAGGTTAGGTTAGGTTAGGTTAGGTTAGGTTAGGTTAGGTTAGGTTAGGTTAGGTTAGGTTAGGTTAGGTTAGGTTAGGTTAGGTTAGGTTAGGTTAGGTTAGGTTAGGTTAGGTTAGGTTAGGTTAGGTTAGGTTAGGTTAGGTTAGGTTAGGTTAGGTTAGGTTAGGTTAGGTTAGGTTAGGTTAGGTTAGGTTAGGTTAGGTTAGGTTAGGTTAGGTTAGGTTAGGTTAGGTTAGGTTAGGTTAGGTTAGGTTAGGTTAGGTTAGGTTAGGTTAGGTTAGGTTAGGTTAGGTTAGGTTAGGTTAGGTTAGGTTAGGTTAGGTTAGGTTAGGTTAGGTTAGGTTAGGTTAGGTTAGGTTAGGTTAGGTTAGGTTAGGTTAGGTTAGGTTAGGTTAGGTTAGGTTAGGTTAGGTTAGGTTAGGTTAGGTTAGGTTAGGTTAGGTTAGGTTAGGTTAGGTTAGGTTAGGTTAGGTTAGGTTAGGTTAGGTTAGGTTAGGTTAGGTTAGGTTAGGTTAGGTTAGGTTAGGTTAGGTTAGGTTAGGTTAGGTTAGGTTAGGTTAGGTTAGGTTAGGTTAGGTTAGGTTAGGTTAGGTTAGGTTAGGTTAGGTTAGGTTAGGTTAGGTTAGGTTAGGTTAGGTTAGGTTAGGTTAGGTTAGGTTAGGTTAGGTTAGGTTAGGTTAGGTTAGGTTAGGTTAGGTTAGGTTAGGTTAGGTTAGGTTAGGTTAGGTTAGGTTAGGTTAGGTTAGGTTAGGTTAGGTTAGGTTAGGTTAGGTTAGGTTAGGTTAGGTTAGGTTAGGTTAGGTTAGGTTAGGTTAGGTTAGGTTAGGTTAGGTTAGGTTAGGTTAGGTTAGGTTAGGTTAGGTTAGGTTAGGTTAGGTTAGGTTAGGTTAGGTTAGGTTAGGTTAGGTTAGGTTAGGTTAGGTTAGGTTAGGTTAGGTTAGGTTAGGTTAGGTTAGGTTAGGTTAGGTTAGGTTAGGTTAGGTTAGGTTAGGTTAGGTTAGGTTAGGTTAGGTTAGGTTAGGTTAGGTTAGGTTAGGTTAGGTTAGGTTAGGTTAGGTTAGGTTAGGTTAGGTTAGGTTAGGTTAGGTTAGGTTAGGTTAGGTTAGGTTAGGTTAGGTTAGGTTAGGTTAGGTTAGGTTAGGTTAGGTTAGGTTAGGTTAGGTTAGGTTAGGTTAGGTTAGGTTAGGTTAGGTTAGGTTAGGTTAGGTTAGGTTAGGTTAGGTTAGGTTAGGTTAGGTTAGGTTAGGTTAGGTTAGGTTAGGTTAGGTTAGGTTAGGTTAGGTTAGGTTAGGTTAGGTTAGGTTAGGTTAGGTTAGGTTAGGTTAGGTTAGGTTAGGTTAGGTTAGGTTAGGTTAGGTTAGGTTAGGTTAGGTTAGGTTAGGTTAGGTTAGGTTAGGTTAGGTTAGGTTAGGTTAGGTTAGGTTAGGTTAGGTTAGGTTAGGTTAGGTTAGGTTAGGTTAGGTTAGGTTAGGTTAGGTTAGGTTAGGTTAGGTTAGGTTAGGTTAGGTTAGGTTAGGTTAGGTTAGGTTAGGTTAGGTTAGGTTAGGTTAGGTTAGGTTAGGTTAGGTTAGGTTAGGTTAGGTTAGGTTAGGTTAGGTTAGGTTAGGTTAGGTTAGGTTAGGTTAGGTTAGGTTAGGTTAGGTTAGGTTAGGTTAGGTTAGGTTAGGTTAGGTTAGGTTAGGTTAGGTTAGGTTAGGTTAGGTTAGGTTAGGTTAGGTTAGGTTAGGTTAGGTTAGGTTAGGTTAGGTTAGGTTAGGTTAGGTTAGGTTAGGTTAGGTTAGGTTAGGTTAGGTTAGGTTAGGTTAGGTTAGGTTAGGTTAGGTTAGGTTAGGTTAGGTTAGGTTAGGTTAGGTTAGGTTAGGTTAGGTTAGGTTAGGTTAGGTTAGGTTAGGTTAGGTTAGGTTAGGTTAGGTTAGGTTAGGTTAGGTTAGGTTAGGTTAGGTTAGGTTAGGTTAGGTTAGGTTAGGTTAGGTTAGGTTAGGTTAGGTTAGGTTAGGTTAGGTTAGGTTAGGTTAGGTTAGGTTAGGTTAGGTTAGGTTAGGTTAGGTTAGGTTAGGTTAGGTTAGGTTAGGTTAGGTTAGGTTAGGTTAGGTTAGGTTAGGTTAGGTTAGGTTAGGTTAGGTTAGGTTAGGTTAGGTTAGGTTAGGTTAGGTTAGGTTAGGTTAGGTTAGGTTAGGTTAGGTTAGGTTAGGTTAGGTTAGGTTAGGTTAGGTTAGGTTAGGTTAGGTTAGGTTAGGTTAGGTTAGGTTAGGTTAGGTTAGGTTAGGTTAGGTTAGGTTAGGTTAGGTTAGGTTAGGTTAGGTTAGGTTAGGTTAGGTTAGGTTAGGTTAGGTTAGGTTAGGTTAGGTTAGGTTAGGTTAGGTTAGGTTAGGTTAGGTTAGGTTAGGTTAGGTTAGGTTAGGTTAGGTTAGGTTAGGTTAGGTTAGGTTAGGTTAGGTTAGGTTAGGTTAGGTTAGGTTAGGTTAGGTTAGGTTAGGTTAGGTTAGGTTAGGTTAGGTTAGGTTAGGTTAGGTTAGGTTAGGTTAGGTTAGGTTAGGTTAGGTTAGGTTAGGTTAGGTTAGGTTAGGTTAGGTTAGGTTAGGTTAGGTTAGGTTAGGTTAGGTTAGGTTAGGTTAGGTTAGGTTAGGTTAGGTTAGGTTAGGTTAGGTTAGGTTAGGTTAGGTTAGGTTAGGTTAGGTTAGGTTAGGTTAGGTTAGGTTAGGTTAGGTTAGGTTAGGTTAGGTTAGGTTAGGTTAGGTTAGGTTAGGTTAGGTTAGGTTAGGTTAGGTTAGGTTAGGTTAGGTTAGGTTAGGTTAGGTTAGGTTAGGTTAGGTTAGGTTAGGTTAGGTTAGGTTAGGTTAGGTTAGGTTAGGTTAGGTTAGGTTAGGTTAGGTTAGGTTAGGTTAGGTTAGGTTAGGTTAGGTTAGGTTAGGTTAGGTTAGGTTAGGTTAGGTTAGGTTAGGTTAGGTTAGGTTAGGTTAGGTTAGGTTAGGTTAGGTTAGGTTAGGTTAGGTTAGGTTAGGTTAGGTTAGGTTAGGTTAGGTTAGGTTAGGTTAGGTTAGGTTAGGTTAGGTTAGGTTAGGTTAGGTTAGGTTAGGTTAGGTTAGGTTAGGTTAGGTTAGGTTAGGTTAGGTTAGGTTAGGTTAGGTTAGGTTAGGTTAGGTTAGGTTAGGTTAGGTTAGGTTAGGTTAGGTTAGGTTAGGTTAGGTTAGGTTAGGTTAGGTTAGGTTAGGTTAGGTTAGGTTAGGTTAGGTTAGGTTAGGTTAGGTTAGGTTAGGTTAGGTTAGGTTAGGTTAGGTTAGGTTAGGTTAGGTTAGGTTAGGTTAGGTTAGGTTAGGTTAGGTTAGGTTAGGTTAGGTTAGGTTAGGTTAGGTTAGGTTAGGTTAGGTTAGGTTAGGTTAGGTTAGGTTAGGTTAGGTTAGGTTAGGTTAGGTTAGGTTAGGTTAGGTTAGGTTAGGTTAGGTTAGGTTAGGTTAGGTTAGGTTAGGTTAGGTTAGGTTAGGTTAGGTTAGGTTAGGTTAGGTTAGGTTAGGTTAGGTTAGGTTAGGTTAGGTTAGGTTAGGTTAGGTTAGGTTAGGTTAGGTTAGGTTAGGTTAGGTTAGGTTAGGTTAGGTTAGGTTAGGTTAGGTTAGGTTAGGTTAGGTTAGGTTAGGTTAGGTTAGGTTAGGTTAGGTTAGGTTAGGTTAGGTTAGGTTAGGTTAGGTTAGGTTAGGTTAGGTTAGGTTAGGTTAGGTTAGGTTAGGTTAGGTTAGGTTAGGTTAGGTTAGGTTAGGTTAGGTTAGGTTAGGTTAGGTTAGGTTAGGTTAGGTTAGGTTAGGTTAGGTTAGGTTAGGTTAGGTTAGGTTAGGTTAGGTTAGGTTAGGTTAGGTTAGGTTAGGTTAGGTTAGGTTAGGTTAGGTTAGGTTAGGTTAGGTTAGGTTAGGTTAGGTTAGGTTAGGTTAGGTTAGGTTAGGTTAGGTTAGGTTAGGTTAGGTTAGGTTAGGTTAGGTTAGGTTAGGTTAGGTTAGGTTAGGTTAGGTTAGGTTAGGTTAGGTTAGGTTAGGTTAGGTTAGGTTAGGTTAGGTTAGGTTAGGTTAGGTTAGGTTAGGTTAGGTTAGGTTAGGTTAGGTTAGGTTAGGTTAGGTTAGGTTAGGTTAGGTTAGGTTAGGTTAGGTTAGGTTAGGTTAGGTTAGGTTAGGTTAGGTTAGGTTAGGTTAGGTTAGGTTAGGTTAGGTTAGGTTAGGTTAGGTTAGGTTAGGTTAGGTTAGGTTAGGTTAGGTTAGGTTAGGTTAGGTTAGGTTAGGTTAGGTTAGGTTAGGTTAGGTTAGGTTAGGTTAGGTTAGGTTAGGTTAGGTTAGGTTAGGTTAGGTTAGGTTAGGTTAGGTTAGGTTAGGTTAGGTTAGGTTAGGTTAGGTTAGGTTAGGTTAGGTTAGGTTAGGTTAGGTTAGGTTAGGTTAGGTTAGGTTAGGTTAGGTTAGGTTAGGTTAGGTTAGGTTAGGTTAGGTTAGGTTAGGTTAGGTTAGGTTAGGTTAGGTTAGGTTAGGTTAGGTTAGGTTAGGTTAGGTTAGGTTAGGTTAGGTTAGGTTAGGTTAGGTTAGGTTAGGTTAGGTTAGGTTAGGTTAGGTTAGGTTAGGTTAGAGGTTAGGTTAGGTTAGGTTAGGTTAGGTTAGGTTAGGTTAGGTTAGGTTAGGTTAGGTTAGGTTAGGTTAGGTTAGGTTA